>JAUYWI010115194.1:0-21436 GCA_034780595.1 Parotoplana pacifica
TCATCTGCATATCGCAAGTTATTAACGACTCTTCCATTAATCTTGTAGCCTTTTATGTCTTTTACTTCATGAAAAATATCCTCTGTGTATCTACTGAACATAATCGGGGACATTACACATCCTTGTCTCACACATTATTTATATAAAAAGTAAAAATATAACGTAAATCACAAATCTTAAAAATTAATAACAATATTTGAACAGTTTGACATATTACTGGTTTTGACTCTTTAGTAGTCTCTTTGAAGATAGTCCAACTAGAGGACGCGATTGTCATTTTGTCTGATATACTCGTATTGAGTTTCAGCGAAGATGTATTATCAACATATATGTAGATATATAGTTAACTTTTGTTATATGTATAATCTCAACGCATAGAAAAAATACGTTTTTTCATTGGAAAAGCACTTCGCTTTTCTCGAATTTTTATTTCACCTCAATCGCTTCGCTCTCTCGGAGGAATACCAATTCTCGTGTGGAAAATGTTGAACTTTTCCTATTTCAGGAAAATAATCGTTTAATTTCTAAAAAAATATGTCCCCTTTGTTGTAAGTGATATATCCTAAAACATAAACTTTTAATATCTCTCAATGTTTACTGCAAAGTTGTCAAATTTCGTGTTTTGGGCTAGTTAGTAATTATTTTATTACTTTAAAAGTTTTCTACTTCAATGCTTTGTCGATTCTAATTTAAATCACCTATTCTGTGCGCCTGATGTCCTAATTATTTTCTAGCTACAAGTGTGTTGTTAGGTACCCATGTGATCTTTTTTGAATGTTTGGTTGCACTTATCTGTCTATTTTTTGCGTTTTATACATACCTTACTTATGGTTCTATAATCGTCATGTACTTTTTGGTGTTATTGATTTTTTATAGTAGGTAGTAATATAATTAGTGTGCTATTGTCGGCAAACTTGCACCTGTTGAATAATTCTTGTTCTGTAGAAAAAGACGAACGCCCGGTAGAAATCTTAATTCGTGAAAATCTCCAACAACGACTGGAAGAAGCTTATCCCAATCTTGTGTCTATGGATGATCTGGTCAGGTGAACAAATAATAATTGTGTACTTTTAGCCATTTTTCTTTATATCGTTTTTGATAAATTATTATCCTTCATTTTTATTGTTGAAATACATAGGTAGCAATTAATTATTCAGCTAATATACTTCAGAATCAATGGGTTCTGCTTTTATCATTAATAGATCTTTTTTTTTCAGCAATAAAAATAGAAATAGTTTGTTATGAATTTGGAGGGATACCCACAGGGAAGAAGTATAGGCGACAGACAGTCGTGGGCTGGTGGCGTTATCATTTAGTATGATGAAACTACCAACATTTTAAGTTGTACCTACAGTGTGGCGAAAGCTAATTTGGTGCGTGTAGCGTGATTCACAGTCTATCAATATGCGATGATTCACTGTTTACTAATTCCAAATTCTGTCTGGGGAATCTAAATCAAATACCCTTTTATGGATGAGAAGGTTAGAGAAACTGTGCTAATATAGGAATATCGAAGAAAGATATAAACAATTCGAATCCAAGAAGTTCATGTTTGCTTTGTACATTAATACCTACTTATTAGATATTGATTATTGTCTTGTTTACATAGAAGTTTTGAGTTTATTTGAATTATAAATCGTATGATAATAAACAAACAGTACATTTCCGTGCCAGAATACTCTTCCCTTGTTGGTTAAATCATACAATCTTACATTTATGTATTTGTCTTTGTACATTGACTTTATTAAATTTTGCTTAGCTAATACTTCTAGTTTTAAAAGTATTTTGGGGGAATTTAGTTTAGTTGTAGGTATACTACATAAGGTGTTCAGAGACAATCATTGGTAAAAATGTGTGTTTTTAGGATTCTTAAAGTGGATCAGTCGACTCTATTGCTGCAATTGGAGGAGCTTATGGATCGCGGTATAATTGAGAAATGCAATTTAGACTCACAAATGGACGGGAAAATTGGATTTAGGCGTAAAATTCTACATCATAATCAAGGTATCTATTTATAAGCTATAGATGAGTCGTGGAATAATATTGTTATCTTCAGATTGTTCCTCATTGTGTGTCTGTATGGACCAGTTTATCATAATAGAGTAAATTATGTAATTTATTCAACTAAATTGGCTTGTTTTAACGATGGCAATCACATCGAGATCAAGCTGTTAACTGGTAAAAAAACATAGTTTGGAAGTCAAAGCTTTGTGCAATTTGAAATACTGAAGGGTAAACTATAGTACAAAATATGCTAGCTTGAATTTACCTAAACAATGGTATATCTGCATGATTTTGCATTCTGATTAATTTGACTATTTATATGGTGGTATCATCAAAGAATAAATACTATTTGTGCCAAAGTTGGTGCTTTTACAAGATCAATCTAACACCAGTTGACTATTCAGATATTTTCACCTTTTTTAGAAGTAAAAGAAGTAAAGGGAGTGAATCATTTCCAACAGGTGTCCAATGAGGAAAAGCCGACAATTGCCATTATTACAACATTACTGTGTGAGAAACTTGCAGTAGATGCCATGATGGAGAATAAAACTACTTTCGTTCGTCTAAAAACGGAAGGTTAGTTTCAGTCCGCTGGCTCTTATTATTTTTGTCAAAACTAGTTTAAGATAGTTAAAGAATGATAAACACATTAAAATAAATAATGCTATTTTATTAATTATAACACTTGCCATTTGGGCGTTATTACTGCAGTTACTAATGATGATGTGAGTTAACCCGTTGTGGTCACAAGGGGGGAGGAGTAATATACCCCTGAAGAAAATCGGAAATTGTTCGAAACCGCTTTATAACCGATTGGAATGTTGTTGACCTCTGACCCCTCCCCCCAGGTGACCTGACGGCCCTCTGAAAAATCTGTCACGTTAAAAATTGAATTAAAAAAATATTTTAGTGACTGAATTCAACTCAAAAACCACTGAAGATGATTTAGAAAGTCGTTATAAGCTATTTTGGGTGATTGACGTGCCTTAGAAAACATTTTATTAAAACATCAATTTAAGTGGACCTGCACTGAACTGCTGGCCCTCATATCTCAGGAGCTATATAAATGAGCCCTCTCAAAATTAAATACATTGTTTTAGATACCTTCTAAGTTATAAATATCAGTTTCATCAAAATAGGATATTTTATTTGGATTTTAGAGCCAATTAAGTCATTTTAGCCCAACATATCGGATTTTTGCCCCCCCCCCAAATTGATAATCAATAATTTTCTGGATTTGTATTACTTAGGTCCTAGAGGCCCTACAAATTTGAAGTCAATCCTACAAACTTTATTTTTTGGACCTGATGACGACATCGGTTCCTAGCTCAGCCCAATATATTGATTTCTTTCCAAGCTACCTGTGTATCAAATTTCAGCCCAATCGAATCACGAGGAGTATGAAATCCTAGGGGGGGGGTAATACCCCGTTCTGTGACCACGAGGTGTAACAACGGGGGTTAATGATAAAATTGTACGATTCTGATTACTGACATTAACGCATACATAGCTAGGTGTTTTACCATCAGATATTTATTTATAAGGTTCACTAAAAGTTTCAATCTTCTGCTTTGTATTCACACATACTTATTTGTAAATCGATATTGGGATATTGGCATAATTAACGTAAACGCTTATAAGTAAATTATTCTTTTTTGTATAACTAACGTATGTTAAAAATCGATAGGAACCAATGCGCTATAGGAATCGAAAATAAAAAAATGAGGGGTACAAATATTAAATTCGATAGCAAATTCCATTACATTCTGTCTATAAGTAACACTTACAGTTCATTTTAAGACATTAAAAAACTTTAAAAAATGACATACGTTAGTTATGAAAAACAGCGACGACTTCTTTTTAAATTATACAGTTATTTTGTTTTGTTTATTGATATCGTATATAATCTAAATTTAGGAGAATCCCATGTCTATACTATCGGATGGATCGGCCCACACAAAGTTATCTCTACAAAACTTCCAATGGTTGGCAGAGAACTACAGGCGAAAATTGCTTCTGGAGGAACGACTACGCGACTTCTAGGTACATACAACATCGTTCTATTAATAATATAAAAAAACTCAGAATTCTGATCGGTGGTATTTTTCGATTTTAGTTATTTTATAGTTGATTACACTTTAAATGCTTGCAATAAAGTCGATATTCATAGCCTACATTTCCGGTTGGTTTTAACTTCATTCTTGTTAGAGATAAATATGTATATGTAACTTTATCAGCTAAGTCAAGTTGCTTTTTATGGATGTTTAACATAATTCGAATGGTATTTTTTCATTAGGAGCATTTCAGGACATCCAACACGTGTTCCTAGTAGGGGTGGGTGGCAGTGTGCCACATGTGTATGAATTTGAGAAACATTCCCGGCTGGGTGATGTAGTAGTCAGTGCTCCACCTGGTGACCTTGAAGAGGAGTCCAACCAATCGATGTACGTGTTCTGTGAGCGTGTGGATGAGCCAGCCGAAGATGCTCCACCAGATACACCTTATAAATTTGTTCTCAAGAAGTACACTGCCAAAGATTATTCGCTTCTAAAGTGAGTTACATATTTCTGCGGCATTTTTTGAAGAGTATGTAGTGCATAAGCTTTGAAGAATTTAGTGTATCACCCTACTACTGATAACTAATATTCCATGGTCTGGAAGTCGTATCTCTGCATCTCCTGAAGGGGAAATATTGCAGACAAGTATTTTTGGACGTTTATTGTATTATAATTTAATTTTATTTTATCTTATGAGGCAGAGAGTAAAAAGTAAAGTATACATAAATAATAATTAAACCATTGTTCTTGGTTTTTCAAAACAAATTATAATCTATGCATAAGACATTGTTGAATTTTACTTTATTCTCGAATTTTGAGGTAATAACCAAAGATTTCTTGACTCCTACACAGTGTCTAAAAGCTACGGTGCGGTGATCAATATATGTTTGTCTGCTGAATTCTTACTTTTCAGGCCACTGGGCAGGCTATGACACTCCAGTCCATAATACACTAAAGTGCATAGGTTGGACAGGTAGAACTATTTTTAAAAATAGCGGTTCATTTGGTCATTAATTGCATGTGTTCAGTTATTCAATCAATAGTATATCATGTCATTATAATTTTAAATGTAAGAGTGATCAAAATACCTTTGGTAGTTGGTCATATGTACCAAAAGGCCATTGACCTGGGGTTTCTACAAAAGAAATGGTTCATTGTTTTCTGTCTGGTAAATGCACTCGTGTTGAGTAAATTTGTTAATAATAATCTACTGAAAGATGCTCTAATAATACACATACACAAAATTAACAATTTTTCTGGCGATGTTGTCTGCAGAGTACTTGCTTAGTCAGCTATTATAAAATACTAATCGACACGTTTCTATGCTGTACTTTAGAGTATGTAACCTTATGGTCATATAGCTCCATTATTATGCACCACTATAGTCCCAGAATTTATATCTACGATTTTATTTGCACAAAATGGAATAAGCTCTGTATATTATTACTCTGGCTATGATAAATTTTTCTGACCATTTGTTAAGATTTGGTATTCAGTCACTCTCTTGTTGATAAAGTAGATATCCAGCTACTTCTGATTTTGATTCTTTGTATTTTCTTTATCTGACTTTTTTATGTATGCCACCCTAATCTCAAAAAATATTAATGTATTATATTGGGGCAGAAAGTGAATTGGACTTTTAACATGTTAAAAATTTAATAGAAGATAATTTTACTTTCTAAAATTGCTGCATTGTGTCTGAACTAATTTCGCGCCCTATTGTTTGTTGCTTCTCATCAGGTGTGTTGAACGTGTTCTGGACCGCTACGAGTCCGCTCCTGAAGCTTGTGAATGGTTGGCTAATATTGAAGAGAGTTTGCGCTCACTGGAAGTGCACAATTTAGGTTTTGACAGAACACCTCCCGATACAGATAAACTCAAATTCAAGGTGAGTTCCACTTACATTTGTATATATACTGCAGCGGCATTTAACTATTATTTTTATAAAATAATTGTAATTAACGCGACGTTTAAAAAATACTAACGGTCTCAGTCATGGGTGACGTCATCAGATCCAAAATTAAAATTTCAAATTGATTTCAAATAACCGCTAACACCTAGGAAACACAATTCATGTTTATGAATCTATTGGAAACATCATATAATGCTCAAATTTGAAAATTAAAATTGTTATTAAGTTATTAGAATCAATGTATGTGAAGATGGAAAACCTATTTTAGCTCAAATTCAATAACAAAATTCTTGATATAAAACCGAAATTTTACCGTTTTTGAGCTAGGTCGTGCTACGGAGGTGTACAACCCCCATATTATCAGCGAAGGTCAATTAAATCATATTTATATATATATTCATATAATAATTGCAGAATCTATGTAATATTTCAATTCTGGATATTTGCATTACTTCACACATAAGGTACCTATTACGTGTGCAATATAAATAAATCATAATTGACCATCAGATTAGTGTTTTTTAATTTGTTTTACTATTCTGTAGAGAGAACTGTATGATAATGTAAGCGTCAACATTTTTCAGTTTTTTATCTTGTTCTATTTGATCAAAGTTGAGTTTTAACATTTTGACCTAATTTTCCTGATTGTTGATTATATTATGTACATTCATACATTCGTTTGCAAAAATAATTGCTATTGCTTGATTTATCACACGCACTGACATTGTTGAGTAAAATTATTGAAAGCGTCGACTCCATCCAGCATTAATTGAAAGTTATTATTTTTGATATTATGTACTTACCTGTGTTTCATCAAAATATTGTAAAATCCAAAAAAGATAAATGTCCGCTTTCTGACACAAACCTATAAGTCTGAATTCAGAACTGCTGTGTAGATGTATCATTTAAGTATGTATAAATTAAAGAATCATAACTTTCAGTCTTAATACACGTCTATACCTATTTTGTTTGTTACCTGGCATTTGTTTTTGTGGATTGTGTGCTGGTCTGTTGTATATGTACTACCTATGTATTAGACGTATCTAGCTAACACTCTATATAGGTAACTAATGAAATGTCTGTCCATAATATAGTTAATTTATTCATCAAAAACACGACATTGCTATGCTATCATTTAGTGGGCCACCATATTTTCTTATTTAATACCAACCCAGTTAGTTCGATCGATATTGATTAATTTCAACCGTCAATTATTAGATAGGCATTACCCTAGGTTGATTTTTCATGTTCTCTTTGCAAATTGACATATTTATTTACAGTTCATTATTTTCTCAGATACATGGAGGCTATAACCAAAAAGGAGACTAGGTAAATTGTTTATCACTGCCTGTATATCTATTTCTATGCTGTTTATATTTGGTTTGAGAGTTGTAATATAAGTAAAGGGTTTCTTCATGATGGGGATGATTCTTTCGATTCTAAAATCTAATATGAATTAGTATGCTGGCCATAAAAAAAGTTTTGAATCCTCTTCAACATAATTGTCAAACTTTTATATTCTACTACCTCATTTTGCATGAATTTTCTAGTAACTAAAATTTTACTCATCAAAGCTTAATATATTTGTATATTTGAATCTATACCTAATTCATTAGCCACTTTCGTTTCTACTCAAATGATACAATAGAAATCCAAAATACAGAACCTTGTTAAATGGAGAACTCCAGAAATAGTAGACAATCTTGTCCCATAGGCTAGGATTGGATTCCAAAGGTTAACTATTGCCATTTTAAAACAATATTACACAGTTTCCCCAACATTTCATCATCATTATGTTTTGTTTCATTTACAAAAACCTGAAACAACTTAGAAATTTGATACAAAAAATAGATATTAAAAACCATGGAGAGGATGTCCATAATATATCACCAATTAATATTTTGTAACCAAAGCACAATATGATGAGGAAGAATGTCAGGATGTATTCCATCGTAAACTTACAATAATAACATACCTAGAAAAGTTCATATTTCTATCTTTTTATATATGTAGTTTATGTGACCTAAAATATAAAATTGGTAAGAAACTCTTATGAATTCAGAGGATATGAAACTTCTTGGTTCACTTTGGTGTCTCGTCAGTTTAGTAACGATCTGTTAATATCATTTTATTAATAAATTTATTACAATTCACTTAAATGGTTCAATTTTTAACAATTAAACACTGATCATAATTTAAGCCATTATGCCATGTTGACTATTTTTATTATTTTATTTGTTTACATACAGTTTGTGCATCAGTATAGTAAACTTATGAGAATTAATTATATGTATATCAAACATAACAGTGAGAGACAGTCCATAAACATCAAAATATTAATAAAATATATTGTACCTATAAATAATTTGATTCCAGTATCATTTACAATATCATAAACATGATACTGGAATCAACTTATTTACATGCACATCCCACTTAATTTATTGTGATTCTCTTAGGGTATACCTTTTGTCTGCGTCCAAATACCTACTATGCAGTAGTTATTTTATTCGTTAATAGTTTCTATTAACTGCTTATAACTTATGACAAGTAGTATTATACAATTCTTATTGTATCAAGAACGTATTTCGTCTGGGTTATGATTATCGTCAAAAAATTATTATATTGATATTACATAGATGCCTAGTTTTAGGGAATCTTTCTAAGTTAACCAAATAAATCAACAAAAAATCCGCACCAGAGTTGAGTACATAATCAGGTTAAAACCAAGCACCTGTGGATTGAGAGTCCACTATCCAGACACACGACAAGCACTCTGAACAAAAGAATAGATGCTTAGAACCATTCTTAACCACAGCAAGCTACTGGAAATGATCTAGATTTCTAGAAAATCTTTCTTAATTGGTGGCAACAATATTAATATTTGGAATTGCTCAGTTAAAATTTAATAAAGGTTCTGGGGAAACTGCGTAACATCGTTTTAAAATTGTAATGGTTAACTTTTGGAATCCAATCATAGGCTATGGGACAAGATTGTCTACTCTTTCTGGAGTTCTCCATTTAACAAGGTTATGTAATTTGGATTTCTATTGTATTATTTGAGTAAAACGACACAGGAAATATCATTTGTACTTATTATCTCATTTCTAGATTGGTGAGGGTTGTACGTTCGACATTAAACATCCAACGATACCCGAAGAATTAAAGCATCTTTATCAGGATGGTGTGCCCGCTGTCCGACTAGGATCGATCGGTTCGGGACGTCCCATCACAGACAACGACGTGCTCCGGGACACTTTTGGCAAAGAGCAGCAGCTGTTGGCCTACGATGCTGAGTATGATCAGGTGGGTTTACATTGCAATCTCTTCATCACGGACACATAGAGGTCGTTGTACATTTTTATTTGTCCCAATTTGGTTCTGTGTTTTTCTCAATTGTCATGTTTTGTACAGCTTGACTTTTCAAGATACATCGTAATAGCATATTATTTTCTTATTCACATGCTACTTGTATTTAGCTACAGAGAAATGCTGTGTCTGAAGTATGATATCCTTTTTATCTGGACACAATAAATTGGCCAACATATTTTTATATATCTTTAAATATTGTTAATTAATTAATATTTTTCTATAATTTATACACAATAAATAGGGAAATTTCGAAAATCTCACATGGTATTTTTCTTAAATCTTATAATACATTGTCATTTCATAATATAAGAGTGCTCCTAAATTGTTGGCGCTTTTTACTATACTATTATATAGTAATCTATAACTTTATAATAAAAAAAATATAAAGATTGATAAAATCTAGTTAGCTGGCTTTCATAGTCTTATGTAAAGTAAGTGTATTTTATTAGGGCCGTTTAGATGTTCGTTGTATGCCTACACTGAGAAAAATAGACACAATAATGTTGGTAGTATTGTTGTGAATTCACAACGAAATATTATATTGGGTATTTTTTTCACAACGTAGTACGTGAACTATGTTGTGAAAAAAATGACACTAGATTTGTGACTTCACAAAACAAAATTTTCTTCTATTCATTCATCTACTGACACTCCAAGAATCAAACGTTTTTATTAGAAGGTAGTGTTCAAAGAATGTTAACATTCCCAAGCAATATTCTCTTAAAAGTTTACACATTTACATAACTTAATTGTTAACTAAATTATTTGCAATATAATATTCATTTTTCATTGAATCATAACTAAAAATCTATGATTTCGAGGGGTTTTAGTCTATAATGAACGACAACTACTATAAGCAATAACAATATTTGATGTATAAACAGAATGTCAAATTGTTAGCCCTATTTGACCTCATTCTTTCATTAGTTACAATAAGTAGACGTAAGTTTGCATGTTTTTGTGTTTCGTTAAAATGTAATTTTTGATGTCTGCTTGTTTGTAGGTTTTGGAGTCAATCATCGGTAATCGTCTCAACAGCTTTATCTTTATTCGCGGAGTGGCTGACTACATTGATGGTAGCAAAGGCACCCAGTGGCAGCCTTATGCATCTCTTTCGGCTGCAGCATTTATGAAATCAGTTATCTTGGAAATAAGTCGAAGTTAATTCAACACGAAGAGAACAGGCATTCTATTGTTTAGCGTATATAATTTATTTCATGTATTTATTTAGCTTTCTATTTCAGACTTTTGTTTTATTTTTTTATTACTTTACATATTTGTTGTCTTTGGCGGAAATGAACCTTTTGAGTAATTTTAATGTTCCCATTGTGGACGGTGAGTGAAAAGTTCTTGATACGTGTATCATATTTCATTTGGGTGTCTGGAAATTAATGTCGCATTTTATAATCTAAAATTTTACATCCAATGCTTTTATTTCATACAAAAATACATCAGTTATAAATATAAGAATATCATTTCTATAGTATTACATAATGTCCTGCCTATTCAACCCTACTATTAGTTCCAATCGATTTTAACAATATTACCCTTGTCGGCATTTGATCTGCTAGGAATGTTTCCAAATCGGGTTTGCCTATGAAGTCTTGTCAGTTTCCTATTTTGTGTTTTCAGAGCCTTATTAGGCCCAACTTACCCATTTGTGCAACGCAAATTTTGCTATTCCAAATACAATCTAACCTTTGTAATTTAAAAAAATGTGATTAAACCCGGCTGGGCTCCGAATTATATAGAATCCTCACAGATTAGAATCAGAGAAATATCTATTTGTTACTTTAATACTGATTTGAGTTGGTTCTCCTTTTAAATGGAGGTGGGAGTGACGTGTTTTATGAACGTTAGACTGTGCGGCCTTGTCGTGTCATAATTTGAATGTTTTGCATGGGATAACACTTCAATTTACTATCTCCACTATTACCAATGTAATGGTGGAGCTAGTGAATTGAAATGTTCTTAATCAACACTGAAACTGGTGTCTAGTTCTTTGAAAAATGATCTCTGAATGAAACTGCTATGATAGCCATCAACGTGACAATGATAAAACACCCTTTATTATTCACAAACTAAAAGTAGAGGAAATGTTCAAGGGTGCTCAAAGTTGCAACACATTAGTATCTTCTACATAATTAAATATGTCAAGAACTTTTCACAGACCCTAAGCGTTATTTGCTGCAAATGGATACGTTTCGATCACTTTTAATTCTTACATGTATTGTCGCAGTAATGTTTCTTATTCTATTTAATAAAATATGTCTTCCTTAAAACTGCATACAACGAAGTGGTTTGTCTATGACCCTTATTAATTATTATTATTGTAGTAAAATTTTTATCGGTATTAGGCTTAAGCACTGTCTATAATCCCTGAAAATGGCAGTCGAATACATTAAATGTTAACAAATCTTTATAGGCATACCTTTTAATTTTTTTCAAAATCTATATAGCAATAGAGTTTTGCCCTATTATTTCACTTTAAAAAAAATTATGAAAATATTTTGTACTACATTATGGTGATACATATTTATTTTGTTTTAGTCTTCATAGTAAATTGATAATATCATTCTTGGAAAACCAAAACCAAATCTCACCGTTGTATTGGTAAAAATAATTATACAATACTTTTTGATTCAAAGATGATGAAAATTGTAAGATATCTGTTAATTGTCAACTGAAATATTTAAATATGTTGATTTTTATTTAAAAAAACGTTTAAATGAATTTATCAGATTAAGTACCAATATTTTTTTTCACCTGATTGACACAAATTCCTATAACGAATGTTTTTTTATGATTACACAAAGTTCGATTTTAGAAACCATATTTATATTACTAGATTAAATTGTAGATGATAAATATTTCGTACCTATTGCTTTATAGTTGTATCACATACTTTCATTCATTGTTTTTAAATGTATTTAGATTTTATGTTAATGTAAGGCAATCATCTCATTATGTTTGGCATTTAAAATCATAACATTTCTTTATACTATGTACATAGCTATATCTACTCGTATACGAGTACAGATTTGGCTGAAAATATAGAACCAACATATCTAACTACATGTTAAGTGAGTGTTTTATGAAGGGTGTCACTTTAAGACCACTTTTTGGAGAAGTAACCATTTGAAATCTGAAACCTGGTTGCTTTGAGGAATATTATAAAGGTGAAAGATATGTGATAAACCCACTTCACATGCTGTGGTAGACTTTTAATTTCTTTTTAAACTTTCCCCATAATAAAGCAATTATAAAAAAGTTAACAACCTTCAAAAAGGAAAATGAAGTGGGACTATTACAGATCTTTTATTTTTAGAATATTCCTCAAAGCCATCAGGTTTCAGATTTCAAATGGCCACTTCTTCCAAAAAGTGGTCTTAATGAAACAACCTTAATAAAATACTCATTTAACATGTAATTAGATAATGTTTACTGCCAGACCTGTACAGTACCTATAGCAAAGTAAGAAAATTTTGGATTAAAATAATAAAGGCAGTTTGCTAATGAAATCAGAAATACGATACCCTGGTGCCGCTATCCGTACGTCTACATCCGAAGATGGGTATTTCGCTTTTTGGTGGTGAAAACTTTTTAAATTTTAGATAATTGAATTGCTAGATAGGTCTACGTGTATGTATTTGCATATCCAAAGCTTTTATTATCTCAGACGTATTAGAGCTATGTATAATTTCTGTATTTAATCCGATTGTTCTGGACGATAATTCTATTTTGCTAATGTACGTAATTACAATAGTGATATTTTTGTCAATCTTAGATATATTTGATGACCAGCTAATTTTATCACACAAACTTAGTCTAAATCTATGTTTACTCTATGATTTTCATGCTCTAATTTTTATATGATGTGGTCAGGCCTCCATATAATATTTAGAACATTTATTACTTGAAGACAACTCTAGTTTTTGGCCAGAGATATTTAATAGGATAGATAGTTTTTCTCTTGAATCTACAAGAGAATTCTTATGTCATTGACTTAAAAGACTTAAGCATTTATGTACTTATATTTTATTTTAAACAAAACAATAAATATTTAAATTTAACGTTATAGTTATAATCTGTTAGTGTTCAAGTTATCGCCAAAAATCCAATGATTGATTATATTATTGAATATTAATAAAATGTTACATGCACAATTTGTATTATACCTATAGGATTATAAATGGAATTAGGCCTGTCTGAATTAATTATTACCTCACCAGTTACTAATTGTTATTGGTTTGAAACTTAGATAGTTCAAGCCATTGAATGGTTCAAACAAAATTCTTAAAAAACAAAGTTTGGACAATTTTCTGAAAATATACGTAGGTACCAAGGCCTCTTTATTTTATAAATATTATAATTTGGTTTAAAGATTCGACTAACATTTGGTAGTTACCTATGCTATAAATGCACACATCGTTGAATATGTATCTAATACTATGTTATTCTCCTAATTTTAATGAAGAATACATACAAACGTACGTATTTAACATATTAAACATCAGGAAACCTGTTCAGTAGATTTACCAGACTTCATATTTAGAGAGGGGTAACAGCCAAAAAATTCCGTTAACTCGTATTGCAGTTCAAATTATTTTTTTATAAAATGTGCATAGACATAGAACTAAAGAACATTTAAAAACAATGTGTTATTAAAAAGAATATATGAATTGGTACCTAAAGAAACACCAAAGCTAAAAAAAACAACGGAAACAAGATTACATATGTTTTTTGTATATTTGATATGGGTAAAGTTAACTTAATAGATAGGTACATCAATACATACATAAAAAGTGAGAAGGAAGTATTCATTTAGATACAGATGTGATAACGCTAATTCAAGTTGAAGTCATATATAGTTCTCTATTTCGTTTGACCAATAAAACCTACAACCTCTGAAGCATATGAGTAAGGATTAGATACCTTTCATTACTCTATGCTCTGAAGTTAGTATACTTATTTGATCTGTTAAGTTAACTTTAACAATATCAGATAGACAAAAGACATCCATAATCTTTTTTCCGAGCTTTGGACATTCATTAGATACCAATTCATACATTCATTTGCTTTGTTTTTTTTACTTTCTCTTGTTTCCATTGTTTGTTTGTTTACAGTAACTTGTTTTCAGTTATTTTGATTTAGAAAGTCAGTCCTAATCAAAACATAACATAACATTACAATACATGCTTACTTTTCGGTTTGTTCAGGCACTGCCGGTCCTAATGCTTGAATCACAATAAATTATTTTCATTTATTTTGATTTAGAAAGCTAACTGGCTTAGAAATACCCAGGTACCTAGGTATTGATAAAACGGTAAAATAAATCTTAGAGCAAATGTTTCCATTATTTTTATGTAATACCTAATAAACACGGGCGTTGGAAATGGTCGGGGCAATTATATTCCTATAGAAATTAGCTGACACAAATTTGGAAGATGATAATATGGAAACAATAATATTGGCGGCCGGCCGTTTTGTTTTGTCAGCCTGCAAACTAGAGAACACCTACCTAATCCACAATATGTTTGTCTTTTCTCTCTTGGCTCATAGAAATGTAAATGCTCTATTTATATCTCTGTGCTGGATTGACAACATGTTTCTTCATTTAAAAAGGGGAAGAGGATTTGTTTTGTTATAAAGAAATAACAGCAGATGCGGCCTGCTTGTTAATCATATTCCTGCGTCTGACATGAGTGGAGTATAATTTAAAATATATGTTGAATATTTTCTGCTTTTATGTAGGAAAATGTGTACTTTGGTAAATAATAGAGATTGATACACAGGTTATAATACAGTCGTATGGTCGTACCCATACCTACAGATGACTCACTAAGTCATACACTAGCTCACTTTTAGTGCTGCCAATAGAAATGGGAGTGGGTGCAGCCTGGGTGCTTTTTTCAGTAAATCAGGGAACAGTTAGAGATCGTTGTTTTTTATAATATTAGAAATGCATTTTTAGAGCGGTAAATTAAATTTCGGTTGAAAGTATAAATTTATTTATTTGTCTCATTAATTAATCATATGAGGACTAAATGCATAATTTGTAAATGAAGAAATATTTATGTAGGGGACCTATACTTTGTTAACCTCATTAGAAGGGGAAATATTTATACAATTAAAATGTAAAAAATCTATAAAAACAAATACAGGTAAATTCTGGCCAGTTTTTTTTTCAAAATGATCAAAATTAAATTTACAATCGAATGGTGTGGCATAAACTAAAGTAGATATGGACTTTAAAAATGCAACTTTTACTTATGTTAGAAAACAATTTCAACGATTGAGTACTTTTTTATTGGCATTACCCATGTTGCCACATCCACTGTCGCCTCATAAGTAGCTCAACACGCCTGCAAACGATTCTTCAGTAGCTCAACTCTCGCCTCTACCCCGACACTTCAGTGGCTCAACACTCAACTGCACCTGAAACTTCAGAAGCTGGATCTTCATCTGGAAGTGACTCTTCAGAAGCTCCTTTTCTGCTGCCAACAGCCGTGATATATCTGATTTGTGGCAATACAATATATGTATTCCCTTAAATGATAATGTAAAATTTCAGCAGTAAACTTACCAAATTACTTACTTAAGTAAATGGGCAAATTATCTGGCTATGCTCTCTGATTTTGTGATGCCATTGATTGATCGGCCAGGTAATCACATATGGATGATGCAAGATGAAGCACCTCCACATTTCTTAGGAGATGTATGTACGCAACTATCTGGACAAGAGGAAGGGGCACCATAGAATGGTCTCTACCGTCCCCGGACATTAACAGCATGTGACTGCATTATGAAGTATTTTAAAGGGAAAAGCGTACAAAAGAAGACCACAGACATTGGATCAGCTTCGTAATTTCATATCTGAAGAGTTTATCGCACTAACAATGATTACTTTGTTATCTGAAATTTCTCGTTCTGCAGCAAAACGGTGAAGACTCTATTCAAGAAAGGGCAGACACTTTTTAGCATAAAATGTAAATAGCCCATAAATGATAACTTTCATATTTGCATTTAACTGTTAATAATTTATTCGTTCATAATGGGGTAAGGTTACTTACCTGTAGGTACTGTTTCGATCTGTTTCATTACTTTATTCCAATTTTATGTACAGAGTGATTCAAATAAACGATTCAGAAAGTATACATATACCAGGGTACATACAGTGTACATAGAGGAATTGACTTTGACCACCTAATTAAAAGAATTGTTCAACACTATAAAATGAATCCGGCATGGTTTAGTTCAAATATACCTACATAAAACAAAATGTACACTTACTGATACAAATTTAGAATCAAATGTTTTAATTTTCTGAGGCAATACTTTTGAATCACCCAGTATAGGTAAGCTATTAGATGTTTCTCTTTCAAAACGTGATGTCATCTTTTAATATACAACTCATAACATTTTATCTTGAACACTATGAGTCATTTTGAATGTCTCCTTCACTCGTATTAAGCTATGGATTTTGCTAATACCTATGTAGGTAGGTATTTGTGTTAATTTTGAAATCAGACTTGTCACAATAAACATTTACATAAAATATATAATTTAATGTAGTTTTTGAGTTATGAACTTCCAAAGCTAGTTTGTGTAGACTAGTTATTTTAGTCTGTATGTGACCTAATTTAATACATTTGTGGTTTGGAAATCCCGCAATGAACTTTGTGTTAGAGAACATAGATTCGTTCTACCTTCGCTAGCCAATAACATTGAACCAAGTACATAATAGACATTTGGATTTTCCAAACGTTAGCTATACAACGCTGAGTAATTATAAATTGCGTGTCAATTGGGTCGCCATTTTGTGGCGTAATCTTTAGTGCTACTAGTGTTTGTTATATTGAATTTAGGTGTTTTCTTTTAATTGAAAGTGGTAAGTAATGGTCTTACACGTTTTATTTTAAAAACAGATTTACGTACCTACCAGACTGTTTGCATTGCTGATAAAAGTTTCTTTGCTTGGACCCAGAAAAATTGAATTCTGTTTTTTTGGGATTCGTTTCTGGGTCCAAGCAAAGAAAATATTTTTCAGTGAGATTCTTCAGTATATGACTTGGAATTTATCTAAGTAAGGTAAGGTTGTGCATATAAAACATACTTAGGAGCACAACACATATTGAAATTAATCAGTAAAATATACGTTTTTATTAGTTTATTTTGCTACACTAGATATTTAAATTTGGCTAATTAAAACTTACTGCTTAAAATAATAGTACATATCGTCGCTGTTTTGCGAAACTATCGTTTTCTGAAACTAGCGTATTTGGATTTTTCGTTGAAAGTGTTACTGAAGTATGCTCTTCAATTTTGTTTAATCCGCCTATCTATAGGTCATTTAGAACAAAAGTAATGTTTTAAATACGCTAGTATTGTATTGGGCTTTATTTTGTGAAACTAGCGTAATTCTAAATGCGCTACTTTCGCAAAATGAATGGATGGTTTTCAAAATAGGATGTTTGGTATAATTATATTTTGTGAAACTATCGTAATAATAATTACCTGGTCCAGTACTCTATAATAGTAATATAGAATGAGAAACATATTATTGTGTATTATGCAAATGAGATTATTGAATATAAGAGTGAAAGGAAATCTAAACAACCTGACTACGTTCACAGTGTAGATATAACCATACTGTAATGCATAAAATGGGATTGGATAAAAATCGATAAACACCCCACTTGACTAAATTTCCTATCTATACAAGGTAAAAATAGGCATTTTCAAACTTAATTTGTGGGCTTAATCCTGGTCAATCTTTACAAATTGTACATCATTTTGAAGGATTTTTAATTCTCTATCTATTTAACGATTAATACTGTATTCCATTATTGTTTGATGCATATAGTTGCTTGTTTATTATTACTCTTAACCTATCAATTGAATTAACTTATTTCTCTGTATAATTATTGTTTTAAATGTATGTGATAAAATATCATTGGAATTAGATAGTTAGATACTTTACTTTTTAAATGAGAGCAATTATAAATTACTGATTTTGCCTATATTTACTATTGATTACTAAACAAGCAATATATTTATAGCAAACACTAATGGAATACATTATTATCTGTTATATAGATAGAGAATTAAAAACCTTTCAAAATGATGACATAATTTGTAAAGATTGACCAAGGATTAAGCCCACAAATTAAGTTTGAAAATGCCTATTTTTACCTTGTATGGTTTCATAAAAAGATAGAAGAACCAGCATAGAGTTCATCACTCTAATATATTTATTACTTCTCTATGGCTAACATCAACTTGCGCTATGCATGGTGCAATCAGCCAACCAGAATTCAGGATTCAAAATCGCTTCCAAAACAGTTTTGTGTGAGTTACTTACATTGATTGGGATTTCCATTTTCTAGACACATTGTGTTTCTTAAATTACAATTTAATTTTATTACAATTTAATATTTTTGTGTGCTTGTTTCTCGACAGGTGAAATAAGAAAGAAAGTATCAAGGTAAGTTTTGGTAGAAATACATTTTTTGTGTACAGAAAATGATTTAGTTTGGAAAACTACTTGAACTTTTGTAGGTATTATGCTTCAGCAGACACTAATTTTATATTCCATAATATTCATTAGTTACTTGATAGAAAATATATTGGATTACTAATATACCAGCAGTTGCAACCTATCACATATGTGTATTCGTTTTTTAAATGAAGTTTGATAATTCATTTAGACAGCTGAAATGTACAGTTGCTTATTAGCTTGCTAGGCTTAGTTAATGTTATATATCTTTAAAATATATTCTTTTATATATATTCTATAGTAAACAAATATATAATATATTTGATCATTTTAAACTGTTACATACATATATTTTTCAGCCATGTTTTCTCATGGAAAGAAGTTAGTGGAACTTGCATTGAAAAAGCAGCAAGCAGCCACGACCTCCACTGAGCCAGCCATGACTTGCACTGAGCCAGCCACAACCTCCACTGAACCAGCTACGACCTCCAATGAGTGAGCTACGACCTCCACTGAGCCAGCCACAACCTCCACTGAGACAGCCACAACCTCCACTAAACGTAGATGTGCACCAACTTTGTTTCCTTTTGAAGACAAGGAAGGTTATGATTCAGATAAGGATCCCAAATATCTGCCACCCACACTGTGGAAATGGTCTTTGTGTCATGAAGAAAAATTTGTGTACTGTATTGTTTGTGAAGTACCTCTTTGTAGGGACCATTGCAATACTGAATGTCGCTCACATAATAATATAATGTGCAGAATTTGCCAAGAGGATATTATATTCATTACATGCAATAGATGCTATGTTTTCCTATGCTACGATCATAAGGACAGTGCATGCTTACAGCACAATACAATTATATATCCTGTACATGAAGAACAAGCCAATGCTCAAAAAGAACTTGATGTAACTGTGGAGAAAGCTCTTCATCCAAAAAAGAGAGGACGACCCTTATGTAATAGTATCAATAGGGAGAAAAATAAGCATTGTAAGTCAATTGGTGCCACTTATTTCACGACTAAGACAAAAAATAAGGACAGTGTATTAATGCCTGCAAAACAATTGAGAGCAGCTTGTAAATGTAAAAAGCGATGCTATGAAAAAATCAATGATGACATGAGACAGTTGGTTTTTGAAGATTTCAACAGCTGTGGAGACATCACTCAGCAGAGAATGTTTATTGCTCAGTCAATTGAAGACAAAGGGGGAAAAGGGAAACATAGAAGTTATTCGCTGACAGTTGAAGGAGAAACTGTTGTTGTGTGTCAAGTTATGTTTTTAAATACTTTGGGTATCAGTGAGATGGTCATGAGGACGGCACTAAGCAAAAGAGGTGATTGTGGAATGATGGAGGAGGATCACAGGGGTGTGCACATGATTGATCGCGAAGACCAAGTAATGAAGGAAACGAAAGAACGAGTTACAGCCCATATTTTGTCTTTTCCTGTGGTTGAGAGTCATTATTGCAGATCAACAAGTAACAGAGTATATTTGGAGGACCAGTTGAACATTTCAAAAATGTATCGTCTCTTTCTAGAACATTGTCAGGAGACAAATAATGCCACATGCAGTTACAGCTTCTACTCCAAACAAATTCGTTCAATGAATATAAGCTTCCACACTACTAAAAAAGATCAATGCAACTTCTGTGTTGCCTTTGCTAATGCCACTGCAACCGAGAAACAAGAAATGGAACAACTGAATGTGATTCACCATACTGATAAGATTGCCAAGGAAGAGAATAGCAAATTAGTGGCTGGAGTGTTTGACTTGCAGAAAGTGATGGCATTGCCAAAAAGTGAAGTTTCCTTATTCTATTACTCCAGAAAGTTAAGAGCCTATCATTTTACCATCAAGAACTTGACAACATGTGAGACCAAGTGCTATGTTTGGCACGAAGGAATTGCCAAATGAGGAAGTGCCGAAATTGCAAGTTGTGTCATGATATATAAGCAAGTAATTATTGTATCTAGTCAACCACTTGTAACGACATAGCTGTGTGCTTTGGTTTTCTTGTGATTGTGTTCATTTTGCCAGCATTAATTGGTGTCTACTATGTCAGATGAAGAAGCACCACATGACGACCAGCATGGTGTCTACTATGTCAGATGAAGAAGCACCACAACAGCCAGCAGTTCCAATTGTGCATGCAAACGATGCTCTTAACCAACAAGGTCCAAGGGCTGCTGCTGGACCACCTCCACATGATGATGACTCAGCTGATGAGGACAATGATGACGCCGAGCTACCCCTCGAAATATTGGAATATTACAGGGCGAAGCCGACCGGTGTCAGACCACGTGACCAGTACGAAGTGGAAACATTGGGTAACATTAGAGAGGCCTTACCTCTGGGTCCAGCAGGGGAGCCTCCCCGAGCTATCATTGATGAGCGCCTCCTGCTCCTCTTCCTCTTCTGAATCTATTGCGGAATACTGGAAGAGATCGGTAGTGATACCATTTCTCGACGTGGTATGTAGCGAGATGAAAAGTCGTTTCAGTCAGGAGAAAAGAGCCAACTACGAGCTTTGCACACTTATTCCTGAGGTGGTAGTAAACCGAAGTGCCGTCGAAGTGGAGAATCTGAGT
>JAUYWI010115195.1:0-10650 GCA_034780595.1 Parotoplana pacifica
GGGACGACGTGAAGAAGTGGGGGAAAACAAGGTGCACAGAAGAACTGGTGAGATAAGCGCAGGACCGAACGAGGTGGCAGTAAATAGTACATGCTACCCTTAGCAACGAGGACGCCACATGGACAGAATTAGTACAACCAAGCCTAACTTTGAATTGAACAAACAGCAAACTAATAAAAGAAGGCTATGACTAGTACCTATAGGCGTATAACTTGCATAAATTTATCATTTAGCCAACAAACATTATTATCACTAGCTTAGAAGAATTCAGTTTAAAGAAACTCACTCACAGAGATGTTAAACGAAATTTATGAAATTGGTGAAATCCCAGAAGACCTCTGCAAATCTGTCTTCATAGCAATTGACTGTGAGTTACACAGTACTATTAGTATAATGAGCCAATTACCAAAATCCTTCTCAGAATCCTCATGACGAGAACAAGGAAGCATGTTAGTCCCCAAATCAATACAGTTCAGTGCGGTTTCGTAAAAGACAAAGGAACTAGAAATGCTATAATTATGAAAATTGTAGCCGAAAGAGTTATCCAAATGCAACAAGATTTATACATTTGTTTCATTGACTATACGAAAGCATTTGACAAAGTACAACATGAACAAATTTTCGATATCCTTCAAACCCTTGATATTGATGGTAAAAACCTGCGAATTACAAGAAACTTACACTGGGAACAAACAGCATCGGTAACGATTCAAGGTGAAGTCAGCAAATATTCCAAGATCCAGAGGTGTTAAACAAGGTTGCGACGTCTCCCACATTTGTTTAATTTATACAGTGATGTAATTCTCAGAGAGACTGAAAATCTCTCTGGCATTGGTGTAAGTGGCTGGAATATCAATAATATCAGGTATGCGGATGATACTGCCCTCATAGCAAACTCACAAAAAGATTTACAGAACATTTTTACAAAGTAAATGAAGAAAGCAACCGCAAAGGACTCAGTATAAATTGAACAGAATGCATGAATATTTCAAAGCAAAAAAGCAGCCAAGTTGACCATAGGTCAAGAGGAAATCAAACTGGTTAACAAATTAAATTACCTGGGCAGTTGGATAACCTGATGGTAGATGTCGGCAAGACATCAAGCGCAGAATTGGCATGGTCAAAGGTGCCTTAACCTCTTCACATCTATTCACACGTATAGGCGTCATGACAATGGATTCCCAATCGCGGCGACACCTATACGCCAAGGACGACGGCTTAATCTGGTGGAAGCACCGGCACCCCAAGGTCCTGAGAAAATATATGGTTGCAACGGATCAGATGTGCCCAATGTTCAAAAGCCAACAAATTTTCGATGTCTAGCATTTCCAGGACGGTTTTCTGGTTTTCATGCCTAACCTGGTACAGATCGACTCTCAGAAAGAACACGGACGCATGTTATTATTAATATTTAAGCAATTTTATTGTTTATTCAGTTTACAAGAGTTTATAAACATGCCATTTTGGACAAAATTATTAGCTACTGGCGAAGAATTCGTATTTTGCAGTTGTAAAAATACAAACATTTTAGCCATGACTGTCCGTCTCCAAGATGAAATGACTCCTCCCAGAGTTTCTCTTCGTCCGCTACAGAGAAGTTCGGCTCTCTTAACTGTAGTACCGACTCCTTCTGCAGATAACTTAGGAAAATATCCATCAAAGCACCGCCTCAAAGATGCAAAATCCACTTTGTCTTTGTTGAAGAAATCGACATCTTCACGTCCACAGAAATGCAAAAAACGCTGCAAATGACATATGACTTGATACAAAGTTGCCGGTGGAAAAGAACTGCCGTCTTTCTTTCTAATCTCCACAATGAAACGTTGCAAGCACATTGAAAGATCCGCGCAGCTCAATCCAGACAAGTCCAATGGTGCCTTTTCTTCATTGTGGCTGTTCCAAAAACGGGCCCACTGTCCATACAATCTAAGAGCCCACTCACATGCTTTTCTGCTATTTTCAGGAATACTAAAAGCTCGTATACTTTGTAGCTCTTCACTACTTATCCGATGAAAGGGACTTTCTAAACCTTCTATTTCTTTATCCAATTCTTCTAAGTTAAAATCCACTGGTTCAAAATTAAAGTCATCCATTAAATCACTCGCCAATGTCAAATCAAAAGACAAATCATCCATTCCGAAATGAAACCGTGATAGAAGCTTCCTTTTTCACGTTTCAGTCAAACTGAGCTTCCACTTATCAGAATGCACAATAAACTACCAACTGAGCTTCGCTCGAATTTCACTCACATCGTAAATGCACGACTATTGATCAGCTCGCAATATTCATAGAATACCATAAACACCTTAGTGTTACTCATGAATGCGACAACTCGTGAGTTATACTCGGCCTTCGGCCTCGTACAACAACTCGTTAAGTCGCATTCATTCGTACACTAAGCTTTATTTAGTTTGATATTCTCGAAAGTAGTTATGTATGTAGCTGCAACTACATGTAAGTCTTGTTAACCACTATATTAAGTTAATTATTCACTTTAATTACGATTATACATCAAAAATGGCTGATAGAGAGAGAAATTATTTTAACCGGCCTAATGCGTTTGAATTCCACAATGAAATTGACTTTATCAAAAGATATCGGTTAACAAAACAATCTGAACTGTATGTACATAATATTCTTCATCACGATTTGAAAAGAGACACTAATAGATCTCATAGTTTATCTCCAATGCAACACATTTTGACAACTTTGCAATATTATGCGAGTGGTAGTGGGAGATACAGAAGGACTATCAAAGTCTTCAGTCAATTGAGCAGTAACTTCTGTCGATTAAGCTTCAGATAATCGTTGGGACGAGTTTATTTATTTTCCAACTAATCTCCCAGAAATAACCGCAATGAAACAAGGCTTTTATTCAATTGGTTACTTTCAAAAAATGTTCTTGGATGTACTCATATACTCATTTTGAGACCTTGTAATTTTGAGTGGCAGTTCGTCAATAGAACATTTTATCACAATATTAATGTACAAGGTGTTTGTGACTATAATGGACGCTTTATAAATATGTAGTGAAGCATCCAGGAAGTGCACATGATAGTTTTATTTTTTTTAAATCTTCATTGTGGGACTACATGAAAATTCATTCGAAACTTGGATGTTTGCTTGGTAATAGTGCTTATCGATGTAGGCCTTGGTTGATAACACCACTGATAAAACCACAAAGTGATACTGAAAAAAGGTATAATTATAGTCATAAAAGAATACGCGAAATAATCGAAAATACTTTTGGCAGATGGAAAGAAAGTTTCCAGTACTGAGTTTTATTTATAGACGTAAACTCGCAAAATATAGCAAATTGAAATTCGAGCAACCGCAATTTTTTCATGATATTTGTATTAAGCAGAAGAATCTGAAAATGTTGAACTTAATGATGGTCCTCCTGATCCCATGCAAATTATTAAAAATTCGGAAGAAGTTCATTATCTCATTTGATAATAATTGATAAAATAATTTTTTCAAGGATTATATATTTAGTAAAGTGAAGGATTTCAACATGAAGATAAACATAAGGTACTGCGAGTTTCAAGAAATGGGCAGGATCAAATGAACATTACACTTAACAATCAACAAGTTGAACAAGTCAAAACCTTCAAATAGCTTGGAGCAATTGATAGAGCATTAATAGACCTACAAACGAAATATGCCACCATTGTGAATGCTTCATTTGACCTTAAGAGTATAATTTAAGCTCTAAAAGTAGTATATGAAATAAATCAGTTATGTGTGGTTGGACACTGGACTCTCAATCCAGAGGGGCCTGGTTGTAGACTAACTATGTACTCTGGGGAATAGAATGTTAGTAACGCCTATGTTTGGTATTTATTCTGATTTATTTCAAACGCTACGTTGCAGAACATATAATTGGTTGTTATCTGCCTGAGCCAGACTTTCTGCTTTTCAGTAATGTGAAAAGTTCCGTCCATGTTTGTATTTATCTGATTGTTTATAAGTAGTTGTGTTTCTGTATCAAAACAAATATAGCAAGCAATTTCCAATAATTTGTTGTTGGTATAAGAATGTTTCTAAGCACCTATTCTGTTGTACAGAGCACTGGACGTTGGGTTTGACACTGGACTCGCAATACAGAGATGTCTGGTTGTAACCTATGTACTCTTTGGAAAGAATGTTAGTAACGCCTATGTTTGGTTTGGTATTTCTTCTAATTAATTTCATATGCTACTTTCAGAACATATGTATATTTGATTTTATGATCTATTTAAAAACCATATTTTTCCTAAATAAAACAAGTAAAAGTACATTATAAATTATTTAGAGTTGATCCCATTGACTTCTTTTTCAAACAAGGATAATGCTACCAATTCAAAATGAGTTGAAGACACACTACAAAAAAAACAGTTGTATCAAATTTCAATCGCCCATAGAACAGTTCGCAACCAATGGGTATGGGAATTTTTTTATGGTTAAAGAAATCAAAGCGTTCCAAGTCAATATTAGCCTGCTATGATTTAAACACATATAAACTGACTCTACAGGCTTCCACCCTCCCACAGGCATTGGCTTCACAAAAAGATATTATGGATATTAGTTCCAAAACACGGCGACGTCCAAAAACAATCCAATAAGCCGCTGTTTCATCAGAGCTGTTATTGCAGACGTCGATTTAGAAGCAGTAAATCCATATGTTAATAAGGAAGGTTTCAAATAGCACCATCCCTCTCGCGACATCAAGAGGTGAGAGCATATTTGGGAAACCAACCCGCCAGCTCTAGCTTGGTCCCGACCTCAGTTCCCTGAAGGGTTTGAAGGGGCTGTGTATGTTGATGAGATTAGCAAATTTGACATGCTTAACCCCCAATATAAAATTATGTTCTAGAATATGAAGACTGCGACCTATTCTTGCGGCGACAATTTAAACATTGCGCGCAACACTTTCAGCACGTTGAAGATTTTCGGTCGATTATATTATCACTTTACAAGAATCATTAATTTTGGTCCGAAATTTATATGGTCTCTTTAATAACAAAGGGAAGTATGGAGGAAGATATTATTGGTGTTGATTCTGTTTGAACCTAGTGTTTAAAAAGGAGGCTTTGAAGACGCATTTTCCTTTTTGTGCTAAATTCTCTATTCAGACGCTTTGATGTTCATTCACTGAACATCACAAAAAGGAGTGATTACCGTTTATTGTATATGCAGATACCAAAGCCTATCATATCGCACTGGACGATCAAGCGGGTCGTCAGATAAATAAGCATATACCCTATGCAGTTGGGTTCTATATACAGATTGATCTGAAAATGCTAGCCTATTCCACTAATCCTGAAAATGTAAGTCTGGCGAAGAAGCTAGATTCCTTTCGTTCCTTCAATCCCCGCGAACGTTCAAGGCTTGTATAGGGCAATGACTGTATTAACTGGTTCATGACAATATTGTTACAATAGCTGAAGAAATGTATGAAGTTAACAAATTCTGTTATACACAAAACCTTTTGACTGAGGATTGAACTAACGTCTAGACTTAGATACACTGTTAGATGTGCAACAAACCATTTCATCATAACGAAAATGACAAACGCGGTTAGAAACCAGTTATTGATCACAATCATCTCACAGGCGAAATTAGAGGAATTACACATCACGCGTGCAACGTTAAACACTCCAGGAGCAGCAGAATTTTGACAGTCATATTCCATAACTTTAAGGGGTATGACGCCCATATTATACTAAAGAATAGTTCGTTTAATACATTTGGCCAACAAGATTTACAAGTCAACCCAATAGCACAGTCATCGGAAAAGTTTATTTTCGTTGAAATGAGTTGACAGGCTGAGGAATATACGGACACAATTAGTATATCCCAATCCTGATCAATCCGGGTGAGACCGTTGTTTGTTTACTCATTTCAATTTATGGCTACTGGGCTTGTTACATTAATACCACTGCTGTATGATTCTCGCGGCATACAAGGGTTTCCCACTCTCCTTTTCTGGTTTTAAGGAAAAGGCGAACAGATCTCCCATTCTTGATCGTATCCTAAACAGATACAACTATTTATGCAGTCAAATAAAACGAAAATTGGATGTCTCGGTTTAATTATGGAGTCGTATTCCGCTCAAGACAGTCCTACCTTTGAATGACCCGCGAAGGGATGGTCATCAAAAATAAGTTGGGCTCAATCGACTCAAAATATTTTGTTGACCTCCCCTTACAATCGGGGCATTCAAAAGGAAACTGTTTCATCACACTTCATTCCAAGACTAAAATGGATGAAATAGCTTCATCATTCTTGTCTCAAATATTGAAGACACGTGTGTCTTAAGATCATTGCAACATGAATAACAGCATCCTCTTTCATTGTCTGAGGATGTCAAAAATGCTATGACAGCAGGGAATTTAATTTTTGAATAGAAGTGAGAGTGTCAATATCAGTTGTCGTCCTGGATATAGGGTCGACCATCACAGCATGTTTGAGAACAGAGTTCTCTTTGGAAAGCTTATTTAGCAAATATCTTAAGTCTCACAGTAACATTAGACTGACTTGTAAAATTATGCAACCATTGTCTTTCAAATTTTTAGTCATCCCCATCTGATCTGTGATCATTTGCTGAGATTCAAATATAATTACCAAATCATTATGTGTTGCTTTTGGTTTTCTCAGACTGTACTGGGATCTATGATGTCCTTGTTATAGACAGCAGAAAGTAAGAATGTGTTTGAACAAATTATTGATGAGTGTACACTGTACAGAACATGAAACATGGGCTGTTCTGTCTGAAGTATTATTTTTATTTACTGAATAAAAAAATAATTAACAATAATATTGTCAATTGAATTTGTATGACCCTAATGTGTAATGATGGAATTAGGGGTCTAAATGCAGAATAATTCCAAAATGTGGAAGGGTAAACAACTCTGAAATAATGCAGAAAAAGAGTACTGTGCTAAAAATAAGGCATAATACAGGGGGAAACAAATAATGTTTGGCATTAAATATTGCAGGCTACACCAACAGTGATATAGCTATAAAATTAAAATATTGAATTTCAAAACTTACATTCAAATATGACATCATGAAAACAGATGTGTAAATGGAGTGCTAAATCTGAAAATATTAAAATATGTAATTAACAACAAAATATTTAGTTCAAGGATAAATAAATGAAAATGTCTTACATAATAAAGTAAATAATATATTCTGAAGACATTCAGCACCAGCAACTTTAAAATTATTTTCATTAGATGGGAGTGCAAATATATTCTTTATTTCTTTTATAATTTCTCCTTTTTTGCATTTATTAATGTATGGGTCAGTTAACAAATCAGCACAACAGTCAATACAAAATGCATATTTCATACAAGTGTTGGATACCTCATAACCAGGATTGAACAAGTAAATTTGATGTCTGTGTTTCAGTGAACCACATGAATTCATGTACCAAAACCTAAATAACATACAAATCATTATAATTATAGCTATTGAAAATAGAAAAATTGATATAATCCTTACATTAAACATCTCGTTTCCTGCCCAGGGGTCAGTACAAATGCCTAGGATTTAACACAGATACTCAAAAACACTTCAACCAATTGGCATACATTTTGGTATCAATCTATTAGATTTTTTTGTCAAGTTTTTACTGTGAAGTGTAAACCACTTTTGATCTGACCCCCATAGGTCACATGACAGCCCTCAGAAAATGAGGTTGAATCAAAATGTATGTTTTATAAAAACAATATTGTCATATTAAAATTGATCAAAAATTTCATTTTAATTTTTACCTGGTTATTAGAAATGTCATTTGGGACATAGCAACTAGTAACTTTTAGTAAATTATTAAAGAAATTTTCTGGAATTTGGTGTGAATTAAACCTCATAACCATAAATTAACTTTCCTTTAACCACTCTTTCAATATTATATAACAAAGAAATTGCAAAAAGACCAAATAGATCAAAAAGTGAAATTATGTTTGGGTATTAGTTCTCTCTAAAAGTAGGTATATGTTTTTTTTAATTTTTAGAAAACGATAATTCTACTAAATATTTTCAATAAGATTGACTTTTAAATGTTTTGGAATGATAGCATAATGCTTGTACTTAACCTTTACAACTCCATATTTTAGCATAATACATTTTTTACAATTTCCTATATTCACCTGATGATCCAAAATAAGGGTGAAACCAGTAGTGTTCTGGAATTGTGCTAGAGTCCTTGGATTATTTGTTAAACCAGCCTTTTGTCAGGGTTAATTAACTATTGCACTATTACCTACTAAATTTATTAAAATATTTCTATGCACAATCTTTTAGTTTATGGGTTTGTTTTGTCAAATAAATTTGACTCTGTGGATTGGAACTTTTCTATGACACCTAAATTTACAGCATCAAAAGTGACAGTCAAAATCTAAAGTTGGAAACATTGCCATTGAAACTGTCAGTATCAAATCAATTATGATTATAAGTATGAGCTTTACCACTACAAAATTATCAATGTTCTTAAAATTCTTGGAAATTAGTACTAGCTTTAACACCTACAAAATTCTCAGTTCTTGGAATATTGGAAAATACAACTATTTAGCTAAAACATTATCAGAACACATGAAGCCAAAATTAATAATTTAAAAAAGTTGGTTTAATTATAATAACAGTCTTAAAAACAAAACTATAGTTAGCAGATTTCCAGTGATATTATAAGTTTCAAATTAACTACACAGACAATATCTTAAGTTAGTGTCATCCCTAGTTTTGTTTTCAAAACTGCTTTGTTATATATAATTATAGATCATTTTTAAAGTTAGAATATAGATATATTTGTAGTAATAAAGCTAAAATTCTAATTATAATTGATTAGACAGTAAGTAAATGTATATCCATGACAAATAAAAGACTACTGCCACTATATACAAAAAAAATAGGACAAAGGTTTGAATGTAGATTAAACTTGCCTTGAATGTGGCTGAATGTAGATAATTGTTTTATAGTATAATAAAAAGTAGCTTTTTAGTCTATTTAGCTATAAATATGGTCAATTATTAGATTCATTGTCTACTTTTGTAATGGAAATGGCTTTTTATAGTCCTTTTTGTAATAAATTTAGGCTATTAACAAAACAAAGAAAAAAACACTTTTATTATTAAAACAGACATTAAATTTATATCCTTAGCAATTAAATATAGCTACCAGTTACTACTAAATACAAGAAATTTAGGGACAATTCCATCATGAACATGAATTTTTTATCTAGTGTACTACACCATGCTGATTTTTACATATGGTATACTATTCCCTAATCCACCTATTTTAAAACAAACATTGTTAAAATTGGTTGAGTAGTTTTCAAGCTATAAGCTTTAAAGGTGATTTTTAGTCAAAAAACAGAAATTCATATACAAAAGCTCTTTTGAGCTATTGATGTAATGAAACTATCATTACATATAATTTAGCTCTTTATTATTTGGCATCTGTATTACCTATGATATTTTAGCTCATGTGTATTTGGTTTCAAAATACCATGTAAAACATAGTATTATTTGGTATATGTTACAGATACACTACTTGTGTAATACTCTACTTGTGTAAAAAAAAGTTTAAGAACTTCTCAGTACCCATAATGAGTATTTGTTTTATAAATATTGTCACAGATACCATTTACTGTGAGACTTTATTTGGCATCACATATGTCATTTGCCATGTTCAAACCCACTCAAATCTATATTCATTGTCAATAGGTTTATGCCCATTGCTATAATATACATACATATATATTGAGGCAAAATTACTCAGCATATTTATTATTAAGGTTACACATGAGGCAGAATTATATGGACCTGCCAAATCCAGAAATCTGGTCTCCTGGTTGCCATACAAAATAGTACAAAAACTCCAAAAATTTTAAACCTTTCTTGTGTATCACAAAAAGCTCCTAGAATTAATATAAATGGCAGAAATAGTACATTTGGCAACCAAATACCATCAAATTTTCCATTGTAAAATGGTGTATTCTTTGGATTTGTGACAGTATAATGAAAGAATAATATTTAATTGAAAGGTTGTCAATTTTAACATATGATCAAGCTCCAGTCAAAAGAATATTCTTTATGGTGAAGAAGAATGACACTCAGTACAACTCTTCTGGGATCCAAAATCAGCAATATATCCTGTTGTGTGGACACCAAATTTGAGTCTGATCTACTCAATAAAGTAAGTAAGGTATGTGAGTTATGAACTGAATTTTAATTGGTGTGTCTTGTCATGCATACTAAAGGAGCTGTTATTGTTGTTGTTGAGGTTGTTGTTGTTGGCCTATGGGCTCTTCAACTTCACTCTCCTCCACCACCTCCAGTACTTTAGGGATGCCTCAGGCTTTTGCCAGCGATCTTTCAGCTCCTCCAGCCCTAACTCCAGCCTCTTAGCTCTACCCACCTCACACCTCCACACGTGTTCCATATCCTCCTTTTCCTCTCCACATCTCCTACACTCACCATCCCTCTCCAGACCACTCCTCTCTCTGAAACCCTTCAGCTGTTGTTGAGGTTGGAATAGCCTTCACATCAGAGTATGATGCATGTAGGCCACAAGTCTCAGTTTCTTATTTAGTACAGAGATAGGAGAAGAAGGACCTCCAACGGAGTGAATGCTAAGGTATGTTGTGCATCACCTGGGACCCATTGA
>JAUYWI010115206.1:0-10650 GCA_034780595.1 Parotoplana pacifica
AATACAATTATATACTCTATGACTCTTAAAAGTAATTTATATAACAACCTTTAAACAAAAGCTTTAAAAAATATAGGTTTGGGCATATATGGGTTAAACAGAAATCAGCAAAGTATAGGGCCTTTGGACAATTGTTCCCATTTGGGAACATGAAATTTCAAAGTTATCTCAAAGACGAACGGAACAATATTTTCTTATCATATTTGGCACACACGTGGTCCATTATTAGGTCTTTCTACAAACTAAAGGACAATTAAAAATACGAATTATTTTTATCATATTAGCTGTTACAAATTTTCCAATTTAACCAACTTTGAATAATCCTTTTATTATGTTAACATTTTTTTTTCATTAAAAAATGTTTTCGAAAGCTTGGAAGTAACTCTATAATATTATAAAATTTTATGATATTTCAGAAAGATTTGACAAAGCCGCACTATTTAGAAAACTATGTTCCCAACAAGGTTGTAGGATGGGAGGACAGCAGTTCAATTGTTGAACAAATTCACCAACAGAGAAGTTCAGTAGATATATGCTTGACTCAGTTTGATGAAGTAGTGTTTTTCCAGAGGTTCAGGGGCGGAAATAGCTTTTTGCCGAGAGGGGGGCTTAGATGATTGAATCTTCGGTAACATTTTACGACAGTTTACGATCTGAAATGCATTTAAAGATGTCTAAAATGAACAGTTATTCATTCTCTTTTCTATTAAATCAGTACGTTTTTATCTTAAATCATCTTTTTATTAAAAGTTCGAGGGGTTAAACCTCCTACCCCCTGCCTGGAGTATTGCATTTCCTACTTTTTGGGCTATTATTAAAAACTGAAGAGCTAAAAATTTAGATAGAGGCGGATGGGTGGCCTGGGGCTGGCTGGGGGCTTGGCAGAGACATTTGTCAAAACACTTTATAGAGATAATTTATTTGTAGCCAGATACATCAAAAAGCTCTTCGTTTAAGGACCACGAAGGACATAATGCCATAACAGGAGACTGTGCCCGAACTTTTGCCCAGTTTTCAAAGGCAATTATCTATCTCTGGAACCACTGAACTAATTGCTTTGAATTTGGATGGATTTCCGTTTATTAGAAAATTTTGTTTAAAAGTACAAAGTCACTCCTTTTTTTATTTCAACCAGCTAAAGGGCCGGAAACATCAATGTTGAATGGTCCAGCTAGAACTGATCAACTTTTAATATTTAATGATTGAAATATAATTTGCCCATCAATTGTTTGAAAGACATCAACAGTGGTGATCTAATTCTAAAAATGGTGTCCGCAATATCACAATCCTGAGTTATAAGCCTAAATGTAAAAAATCAATAATAGTCGGCCCTTCTCTATAAGTCCAATTTGAGGAGACCAAACACAGCACAATTTACATCACTACTCGTAGTAATATCTATTTACCTGGAACTCCCCATCACTCTAAATTGCTGACAATGATGGATGACAAGGCTGGTCCTGGTCGCTTGGCCACTCCCATCTGGGCAAATATTGGCCACTTGAAATATTGAAGGATGCCTCTAACATTGCAATTTATCTTACCCATGGAGATACAGACTTTTTGGCTTGTGAACGCAGGAGATGGCCGAACTAAAGCTCATACTACCTGAAAAGTCGCAGAGACATTGGAGCTCTAGAGATTCCAATTTCAGATCGGCAATTACTGGTATCACACCAACACAAAAACCAAAAATGATTTTCCATAATCAGCCAAAGAACAAACAATGCACAATTGCCGAACACTTCCGGTTTCACCCCTTATTAGAGGGATCACCGGGTGAACAGAGAAAATTGCCGAACCTAAGCGCATGACCCTTCGTGTGTCATGTAGAACCGTCGACAAACTCAGTGGGGCAATTAATTTGGGGTTGGCCCCCAGAATGATTGAATAGGGCGGCTTGCATATCCACATAATGTACGTACTTGCTCAGCTACATTTATCCAATTGCTGACATAACGAGGATGTAACATCGCATTTTATATTTCACAACTCTGCTACTGAATCAGTTTGGTGTCAGTTGAGTAAGCACCATACCAATAAAATCAAATTGCATGTAATTTATCTTCAGACACTTCTAGCTTGTATCTTCTGTTGCCTGCAGATCCATTTATTTAATTGCTGACATAACAAGGATGTAACATTACATTTTAAATTTCACAACTCTGCCACTGACTCAGTTTGGTCTCAGCTCACTGATCACGTGTACCATTAAAATCAGACTGTATGTAATTTACCGTCATGTCGTTTATCATAAACTTCTGATTGTATCTTGTATGATATGCATTTGGCTGTCTGCAGATTTTAATGTGTACCACCGACAATGGCTGTCTTCATCGCTGAATAAAATGTAGACCCTAGATTAAAATATGTCATTTTAGATCCGCATTTTATCTTACCACAAATCCGTATAGATTTGAGTTTTTAGAAATGAATATCCGATGCATGTCTAAATAATAACACCTGCACTTACCAGATTGAAATTGCATTACAAAATCTGATTGCATGACGTTTTGGGTTCATCTCGTGACATGGTACAAGAATAGAAAGAAGAAATTGAGTCAGTCACACACGAGTTACACATGTAGTTTGAAAACTCAGAAATGTTGTATTTTTATGAAAACTGAGTGTTAGGGTTAGAGTTAACAAAAAGATGATCGACTTTAGTTCCAATCAAAATAAAATTTGTGTAACGAGACTAAGATTATTTTCCAATACTTACAATATTAATAGGAAATCAAGTTCATAAGCACAACAACTGCCACGTTCTTCTGTAACAATTAATAATAATAATAATAATAATAATAATATGCGGGATTTTCGAACTTGTAATATCTAAGCGTCTGTATTAGTTACGAAGTTGAAAGTTGTCAGACCTCTTAAGTGTCGGCGGTCCTACACGATAAAAAAAGAATTTCATCAAAATGTTATATAGATTTAAAATGACAGCTGTCCGAAAGTGATCTTTCTTGTCATATCCTAATATACCTCACTGTTGTAGGTTGCCGCATGAGCTAACAACCTACTGCAGTAGGTTTAGATATATATTACAGTTAAGTTAATGATTACTACATTTGATTATTTTCTTAGAAACATTTATTTAATTATTTATTTGTATACTTTTTTAAACATTATACATATTTATCTATTCGTTTAATATTTTAAATAATTATTCACTTTTTGAAACAAACAATTTTAACGGCATCTTGAAATATATAGATTATTTTATAGGTTATTTGTTTTCATTATTGATTTAATATTTATTTCGTTGTTTATTTTTAAATATTTTTAGATTTGTATCTTATTTAAATTGAAAAATGTCATAATTATTTAAGCTTTAAAATGTTACTGATTTTGGAAATTTTGTTCTTCATGTTTTGATCTGAGACAAATATCTTCAATCTTGAACTAAACAAACCAGGATGCAGACTTGCACTTGCAATGGAGCTGGTGAATATAGTTACTGAGTAAAAAAGATTTCATTGGGCGTCATCTGTAGGTAGATTCCGGAGGCAGCACTTTTTTGTTTCCTACAATCAGCATTGTGTATCTCTTGGGGGGGCATCGTGGACTTCTAGTTTGATTTTATCCCTTTAAAGGTAAATGTGTATCAATTATAAATTTAACAAGATAAAGTACCTTTCCTAAAAATAAAATAATATCTTATAGCATTGTATTAGTATTGATATAATGAAAACTTGGACAATTTTCTATAACGTCAATAATATGTCATTTACAATAGCATCATGTCATCTCTTAGGGGTTATCGTAGACTCATTATTGACCTGTCAGAAGAATTTCAGCTTTTCCTAATTTTCTAGCTACAACCAATGCTTTTGAATGATTTTCGTTTTAAAGAAATATTTGTATCAAATATTAATTTAATTTAGCAAAGTAATGTGGATTAATATTTATTATAAATTGATTTTTAGTTTGCTAATCGTCATATTGAAAGGCAAAGCGGATGAAAATATTCCTGAACAACAACTGTTCTCTCCAATAATGGGAAGTGAGTGATACATTATGTTTAGGAAGCTACTACTGACATGACATTAAGTATAAAATGTATTTGTTTCTACAAACCAAACAAACTGGTAAAAATGGATTACACAAGAAGAGTATTATAGGACTTTTGAAAATATGCTAAACTTTAGACATTTAATAGCTCTATTTAAATCTAGAAAAAGCAAATTTGCACATATTTTAAGCCTTGCCATGAGTATATTCATAATGTTTGCCAATCCATAGAAATCGGTTCACAGGTTTTTGACTGTTTAAAAAGTGTTTTCTTTCATGTTACAGCACAATATAGTTTCTTGCCTAAGATTGATGACAATGAAGCAACAATTATGACGTGTTTATGTAAAACAAATTTGGAGAGAAATGGTAATGGTTCAGCCCTAGTCAAACATTTAAAACTGGTCTTCTGCTCAGCTAAAAAATAAAAACTGTAATAATTGCACAGACAACAAAATGGGATTTACTACAAATATAAAATGATTTGCCGTTATGACAGATATTAAAATATCAGAAGAAGACGTACTTGCATCAAAAAGAATTGTGGATGCATTCCCGTTATATGCCAAGCAAGGGACCCAAAAATCATCGATTGGAGAAGTTTTAATATGGCAACATGCAAGGTAGATGAAGTTTTCTACAATGATACTTGTGTTACTGTATGTAAATAAGACAATGATTACACATTACAAATGACTTTATACAAGAATGTTCGACATCTCTACCAAAATGGCATTACATTGCTATGATTCCTCAATGTGCAAAGTTTTCGATAGTTGAGCCGCTGGTACAAAGAAAACTCTGTTGAAATAAAAAATACACGGTATGCTGTTATGATAAGGTTTCAACAAGTGATAGTCCAGTTTCATTTCAAATAGATTAATTGTAAATTGGGTTGCAGATCCTGGAAAATATATTTCGCAGTTAGCTTTTCAATCATTTCAGAGGTTTTAGAAAGAGAACTCAGAGGCAATAAAGATGAACTGAAAACTGTGTATTTCAGTAAACTATCTTGTTTCTAACTAATTATCATCTTAGTTATAGTTTAGAAGTTTACATGAAGATTTTTTAGCGTTTTAAGAGAAAATTTGTAAATCAAAATAATTCGTACTTAACAAAATCGTAAAGAAACAATCTTAAGCAATATACAGGGAGTTCAAAATATTCTTGGAATTTGTAGGAAATACATTTTTTAAACGATTGTTTAAACATAATATTTACAATACTTCGAAATATGTCACATATAATTCACTGAAATTGTTGTTCATTTACTGCCCTACACATATCCATTTGTGTTGTCCAATTGCTAAATAAAGAAGTGAAATGTTTGGGGTCAATTAGCACAATTTCTTCCGGGATCCTGGTTTAAGATCATTTTATGTTCTGAAATTCTTTCGGGCAGTCAATACCCGGTCTTTCAGAGAGGACCACAAAAAGAAATCACAAACTGTCAGATCTTTTAACTTCCTGTATTTCCTGTAAATAAAAATTCTTACCCAAGAAAGTTTAATTTTTTAAAATCATAATTATTTTTAAAATTCGCTAGGGCTATTCTTATGTAAAGCTTAGTAAACACTTATTTGTAAAAGCTGTTCAACAGAAGCTATTCAACAGAAAATATAAAATTGTTTTTTTCAGGATGATATTTTTAAACTAAATATAAGTTTACAATTGAATATTAGATAGACCGTTCTGCGAAAGAATAATTTAATTAAACTAATTTTGGGATCTAAAATATATTAAATATTAAAACTGTAATTATTGCAAACAAATATACAAATATTTATGTACTAATTTATTATTTAGAAATATTTATTTTTGATTTTGTTAATTAAGAAAATATTATTTGAATATTACTGTTCTAGATAAAATTTAATAGTTTATAGAAAATAGCAATTCAGTTGTAAATATAACCATTCTCCTAGAATCCAAATTCTTCTCTCTAAATACCAAAATTCTCTCCTTTACTATACATGAAAGAACAAATCATTTGCAATATCACGGAAGATGGTGTTTCATTATAAAGGTTTCAAAATTCAACGAAGATTTCAAATAGTTTGTTATTGAGTACACATAATGTTTTTATCTAAATAACTGAAAAATAATGCTAAATTAATGTTCGAATAAATACTTATTCGAGTTTTGCCTATTTACAAAAACATTTCAAAAAATTAATGCTACAATCTTCAATTCTGTAGTCGGTCCCTTTAAGGTCCATAACTTACCATCCCCCAAAAGCAACCATTTAGTTTTGTTGTTGTTGTTCTTTGTAAAAAAGGGAAGTCCTCCCAGTGTGGTTTGTGATTTTTATTAACTTGTACTTGGTAAAGAATGCCTAGTCACATTTCAATTCTTTGACAAACAAAGAAAAAGTAATTTTTAGAAGTGGGCTAGTCTGGTCTCAAAATCAATAGACCTAAAATTATTAACTTTCTATGAAGCTACCGATTTGTTATTGGACACTTGTCAAATTCTAATGGATTATGAAACGATTATTAAGAAATTAAATTTATAATTTTTAGAAAATAATTCTCATAATGTTTTTGGTCCCCATATTTTTTAATGAAAGTTTCAGCATTGACGAGGCATTTGGCAGCCAACAATTCACTGGAGTTTAAAGAAAATAATTCAATCCTTTATTTTAAATCACAAAAATATATTTTGAAATTGGATTTCACATTACACCCTTTTTAAAAAAATCAATATTTTTAAAAGCCCAAATACATGTTTACATCATTTTTACAGGAGTGTAAAAAGTGGATCTTTCCAAATTTTGACCAAACTTCATTTTTTCACAGGACCCATTTGGGGGTCAAAACCAAAACAAATCAAGTTTTGCGTTATCATAAATTTAGAGCTTTTGAATTTTGTTTCACTTACAATTTTATATATCCTCTCCTATGTCATAAAGAGTTTAAATATAATTAAACCTCTTTTATATACGCAGATATGTAATCACCAAATAACTGAGTATACAAATCTACAAATGATTTGGTTGTTTTAGGTATTGGACTGTTTGAATTCATAATAGTAACAACTGCATTGCTATTATCGCCGGATAACTTCAGAACCATCTCTTTATTTAAGAAATGAATATACCGACCAAATTGTAAGGCATTTGCATATCAATTTGCGTAAAACAATGGGATTTATGGAAACAGAGGCTATGTGTTATTAATCTGGTGTTATGAATGTGTTTATAAATGGCGGATAATAAAATCAATAAATTGTATTGTATTAAGTATGAATGGTATGAATGGCCAGAACCTGCATTGACATCGTGAGTGGCTCTATTAAAAAATAGGCTTCCAATACTTTTCTTCTAAAAATCTTCTATTTCTTCTCTTTTAAGCAAAATTAGCAAATTTTCTTTACTTTTATGCTTTCATATGAAATATACCAATATTCTGTGTTGCTCAGGCAGTGGTTGTGCCTGGCTGAAGAGGTCCAACAAGGCCGAAACACCTGTCCTGGGCTATTAGTGGCGAGTAATATAAATGTGTAGTATAATTTGATCAATGTCTACCTGTTGTTTGTTAAATTATTACTCTTAAACACGTTATGCATATTGATCAAATCATTATAAATAAATATTAAATCAGTGCCTGCCTTTATTAAATGTATTTTTTATATGTAACATTACATATATTCGACAATACGAGTAATTATTGAAGAAATCTTATAAAAAATTCAAAAATATCTAAATGCTATATATTCTGTATTTTTAATTGCTTCTATTTGTTTCGACAATTTAAAAAACTGATTTCTAAGAATAATATATATTAATCTTGTCATGACAATCCCATCATTTTGTTTATAGATGCAAAGGAAATTGGTGGTATAGTAATTGCGGTCACCCACTTTAAACGCCATTTCACACAGCAGCGGAACCTCAATACACTATAATGGTCTGGTTTGAAACCAATGGAAGATTGGGGATAATCCTCTGTAGTCTGTAGAAATGAAGATACCTTAGATATAATGACTCAGATAGAGCGAGAGAAACTATCATTGAAATTATGAATACAAATTTTGATTAACCCATTTACCGCTCACGTTGCGCTATCGCAACCTTTTTTTATTTATATATTTTCTTTAGAACAGTAACTGCTATCACTATTTTTGTTTTAAATATTACTTTTTACATTATTGACGCTTCATTTAAATCAGATCGTTGCTTTTATTTTTCTATTTTTCTTTTATTAATTTTTACCAAAATCAATCGATATTAGATCTATTTTTATAAAGGTAAGTTCTACTACTATTATTAATAGTTTTTATTGAATATTGGTATCAAATATATTGCAATTGTATACTATAGACATAGTGGAATGAATCTAGTACAATTACTATTATAAAAAATGCATCATCTGGTCAAAAAAATGAATAACAAAAAAGCAGCGTAATGTGTGAAGTTTCAGAAGACAAATATAAGCCACTATGTCACGCAGCTAAATTAACAATTTCTATGATCTTTGATACAATGTATTAGTATTTGTAGTACATAACTATAATATTATGTAGCATTGAGCTCTTTTTCTATTTACTGTGGTATTGCTCTTTGTACATCTAATACGTAGGCCAATTATTTATTTCCATTTTAGGATGTCGACGAAACGGTGTGTTACATTAAAGGAAGCAGTAGAACTGATGGAAGCAGAAGAAGATAAATTTAGAAATGTAATTGACGTTGTTGTACTACCGCCTGAAGTCGATGCAGTCAGTAATGAAGAACAACTGGATGAAGGTGACATGGAAGAAACTGTTGACCTTTTAGAAGGGGTTGATGATGTTGCCGGTACATACAGTTGAAATTCATCATTCTGATTTAGAAAATAGAAGTGGAGATGACATCGAAAAACCTGCAAAGCGGTCAAAGATAAAAAAGAATAAGCTCAATCCAAAGTGGACTAAAGAATCTGATGTTTCATTTCCTTCATTTCCAAAGGACAATTCAAGAGAAATAATAAACAATTTGGATGATCAATTGTCAGATTTATCTGAAGAAAACCTTTTTTGATAGTGATATAATTGACCTAATTTGTTCACAAAGTTAACTATATGCCCACCAGAATAATAGACTTGGTTTCAGGTTGCCCAACACTCAGCTAAAACGCTTCATCATAGGCTTGCTGTTATTTTCAGGGTATCACCGCCTTCCTAGAGAAGAAATGTATTTGAAAATGCAGAAGATGCTGGAATACCATTTGTCAGAGAGTCATTGACGCGCAAGCAGTATCGAAATATAAAACAAAACATTCATCTGGCTGACAATACCGAAATTAATCCGAACGATAAAATGTACAAACTCCGACAGTTTTATGATATAATAAATGCTAAATTCCAACAGTTTGGTATAATTGAATTTGCGTTATCGATTGATGAACAGATGGTTCCTTATTTTGGCCGTCACAGTGCTAAGATGTTTCTGCAAGGCAAACCTGTGCGGTTTGGGTTTAAACTTTGGTGTCTCTGCAGTTCATCTGGATACCTTTATAGATGTCTTCCATATTCTGGGAAAAGTGAATATTATGATATCAATTTGGGACTTGGAGCTAGTGTTGTAATGGAGTTACTGTCTGTTGTTCCAGATCCTGCACATCATTCGATTTACTTCGACAACTTCTTTACCTCACATGCCCTCATGGTTTCACTAAAAAATGGTGGATATTTCGCGACTGGCACTGTACGTGAAGATCGCCTAAACAAATGCATTCTTACTAATTCTAAAGAAATAGCGAAGATGGAACGCGGAGCTCATGATTCAGCATTTGATGCAGACAACCACATTATAGCGGTAAAATGGAATGATAACTCTGTTGTATGTTTCACCAGCAATTTTGAAGAAGTGAAACCAATGAAAACAGCAAAGCGTCTCTCCCAAAAACATAAAAAAGATGTTTCCATCCAACAGCCTTATTTGATAAACTCATATAACAGTTATATGTGTGGTGTGGACTTGCATGACAATTTTGTGTCAAAGTACCGCATCAGGGTAAAAGGGGGGAAATGGTGGTGGCCACTATTTACCAATATAATTGATTCAGCCCTTGTGAATGCCTGGAGACTGCATCGCATTCTGGGAAAAAATTTGGACCTAATGACTTTCAGCCGCAAGTTTGCAGTTGCTTTGTTGAAAACTGAACACCCAATTGACAAACCTGTTGTCAAGGATCCTGTTGTTCAACAAACTCGTCGTGCATCCGTTATTACTTTATATTCACTACCAACAACTCGAAAGGACAACCATACTATCACCAATTTTTTAAAATTCAATTTTAGTATTTTGTATAAAAATATTCATACATTCCGCTCACGTTGCGTTAACGCAACATTTTTATTCGTAAATATGTTTGTAGATTTTTCAATTATTTATTTGTCAATATTTTCATTTATTCAGATCTAATAAAATAATAAAATATAAATTTGATCGAATAAGCATTTCTTGTAGCGACAGTAAATGGTTTAACATACACTAAAGTTCAAAAAGAAGTTCCACCTTTCTAAAATAGTAAAATTATCGAAATTATATTCAATCAGTGTGATAGCCTGAAGAGGGCTGGTTATCGCGTTCTCATAGGGGTAGGGGAGGGAGGGAGGAGTGTGAGGACCCTGTCATTAATAGCGGGTGCT
>JAUYWI010115217.1:0-10649 GCA_034780595.1 Parotoplana pacifica
GGGATGTTAGAAGAATTCAAACCAAACACCTATAGAGAATTGAAGGACCGGGCAGCAAACCGATAAGGATGGAGAAAATGGATACTATAGAATTGAACCTGCCTTATAACTGATTCGGCAGAACACTATATAGATAGAAGATACTTTGCTAAATATTATTTAAGACTTTTCTTAATAGTTTGTAGGTTTATGCTTTTTCATAATTTAGATTAGATGTGTTGGACGGCAATATCTCTTGTTATTCTTACTCTTTTCACTCAAAAATCTAATTTTGAAATTTGTCACTTGATCTTTTCTGACTTCTTAATCTTTATTATATGATTTTATTTGTTGGAAATTTGTATGATTTCATTCTTTATGAAATAGAATATTGTTAGTGTACCAATAAAATATCCCAAAGCTAGAATTGAGTTCTACTAATTTTGAGAGCAAGGGCCCAGCGCCAGTGTTTCACAAATGTTTATTTAGTTGTTAAAAATGCACCTAGAAACTGTATTATAATAAAAGTAATTTGATATCATTTAGAACCATTAGAGATGACAGTTTTTTTCTGTAGTTTCTTATACATTTCTCTAGACACAATTTAAACACTTTATGTACTCATCTTAGGTATAAATAGTTTGACTGATTTCTCTACATCGAGTGAGGCCAACCCTACCTGATCCAAGCATCGTTTAACAGTCACTCTGTTACAAGCTATCACCAAAACAGCAATCACAACTGGAGGCGGAGGGAAGGGCTGTGTTCTCACAAGCAAGGGTGGAACCTTTCTGGTGTGATCTAGAGCCCAGCTTGACCTGATAGTCGGAAATTTCCAGTTGGAGGAAAAGTAGAACACTGTGCCAATGTTGATTAAGCAAACTATGAATACAATCTTTGCACTCTTAGAATACTGACCAAATAAATCTTAACAAAAAAGAGAAAAATTCATTGGATTTATTCATTAGTTTTGTTTAAGGTTACATACTTATTAATACCATGTATTTCACAAGCAAAAGCTCTTAGACATGAAGCATTCAGATTTATCTATGAAAAACTAATGATTTCATCTGAAACAAACTGATGTTCAATTTTAGATGACATTCGCTAAATTTGTTAAAATAACAACATTAGTTATTTCCATAAAAATCATGAATTTAAACACACATATCATAGTTTGAATGAAATACCACTGCAAATAATCTAAAGACACCTCATAAGCTAATATAAGCTATTTTGGGTCAAAAATACATTTTATTAAAAATCCCATTTTTGCAGACTTGCCCCGGACAGGTGGTCCTTTCATCTCGAAAACCATAAATGTGAGGTACGTATCTCAATGTGTTATAATACTTTGTTTAGATGTCTTTTACGTAAAAATATAAAATTAGCTCAAGAAGACATTTTGAGATACGTCATATCTATGATTCTTGAAACGTTAGCTAAAATAGTATTTTTAATCAAATATAATTTATGGCAGGTTATTACCCCAAAAGCTCATAAGGTGGAAGGTAAGGCAAGATAAAAGATGCAGCTATCAGAATGTAAAGAAAGCAGTTGCAAGAAGCTATGGAAACAGTTATGCGAAAATAACTTAAAGAAGACGATATGAGACAGGTAAAATAAGAAGATAGGTATGAGGCAGGTAAGCTATGGAAACAGCTATGAGACAGCTAATGTAAGAAAGCAGCTATGAGACATCTAATGAGAAGGAAGCAGTTATGAGACAGGTAATGTAAAATTGCAGTTATGAGACAGGTAATGAAAACAATCAAATATGAGACAGGTAATATAAGGAAGCAGATATGAAACTGGTAATATAATCAGGCAGCTATGACACAGGTAATGTAAAGAGGCAGATATAAGACAGACAATTTAAGGAAGCAGCTTTGAGACAGTTAATGTAAGAAGGTAGTTATAAGACATTCAATTTAAGAAAGCAATTATTTTACAAGTAATGAAAGAGCAGTTATGAGACAAGTTAGGTAAGCAAGCAGTAATGAGACAAGTAATGAAAAAAAAGCAACTATAAGACAGGAAAAATAAGGACCAGCTTTGAGGCAGATAAGGTAAGAAAACACTATGTGATGGGTAATGTAAGGAAGCAGTTATGGGATAGGTAATATATTCAGGCAGCTATGACAAAGGTAATGTATATAGGCAGCTATAAGACAGACAATTTAATAAAGCACCTTTGAGATGGTTAATATAAGGAGGCAGCTATGAATGGTCATCATAAGGATACAGCTTTGAGACACTTAATGTAAGGAGGCAGTTATCCGACATGTATGCTAAGAAGACAGCTATAAGACATGTGACGTAAGGAGGCAGCTATGAGACAGGCAATGTAAATCGGGAGTTATAAGACATTCAATTTAAGATAGCATTTTGTGACAAGTAATGTAGGCAGGCAGCTATAAATTGGCAATTTAAGGAAACAACTCCGAGATAGTATAAGGTGGCAGCTGTTAGAAAGTCAAAATAAGGAGGCACTTATGAGACATGCGAAGTGGCATCTATTAGACAGTTACTGTAAGGAGGCAGCTATGAGACAGACAAGCTAATGAGACGGTCACCAAAGATGTGAATACCGGAGCCTGAAAACTCTGGAACACTCAAATTCCTACATTAGGCAAGCGCAACGTACAGCTTCCTCACATCAAGCTCATAAACTCTGCCTTCGCGGGGCATGACTGTTCCCACTAGAGAGGGAGGTGCAAACAGAAAGTTTATAGCGCTGTTAAATCATACTTTCCCGGGCTGAGCAGGCTCGTTAGCTTTTTTGGCAGCTGGTCTAGGAGAGGGAAACTCCGAATACAAACCAGGACAAAGACATTCCTGATCAAACCGCCTCTTTTTCATCATGAACTCTATAAATTGTATTAAAACTAACAGCGTAAAGGCCACCATTAAATTTGGGGGCTCGCTCGGTAAGTGCAGAGTCGACAGCCACCGGGTGGTACCGGGGAAGACCGCACCATGAGGTCCTGAAAAAAGTCTGTAACTGATTGAATCACCCTCAGAAATAAAAACACGGATCGGGTTTCGAAAAACGGTTGTAACAACGCAGCCAACTCCTCCTCCTATTGGTTGGTGATATTGAAACTTACCCTGAACCTCTGAACATCTTGCAATGTAACAACTCCAAGGGTTTGATGAACCGCTTATCACCACAAAAAAGTGGGCAGAACTCTTGGACAACCGATTAAAGGTGTCAAAGTGGAGATCTACATCAGGAATTATCAAATTTTTACTAACTCCCCCCCTCCATGCGAATGAGAATACCACTTAATGGGTTGGAGTCACCATCCTACCAGAAGGTTCAAATTGCAACATAGACCTCCACAACCTTTATATCTCACCTACAAGAACAGGCAGAAATGACAATCGAGTTAACAACTTTGATGCCAACAACTTACCTCAGAAGAGCAATTTTAGTATTCTCGGCAATCTGAATGCCCACCACTGTGGGATGAGCAATGCGAGGAAACTGATTCCCTTGGCCTAAAACTTGACAAATGGCTTGATAGTACTGAGTATCAGGTGGCCAACAATGGAGAACCAACTCATCTCCACCAAGGCTCAGGTGGAAAATCTGAACCTGACATAACCATCATTGCAGATAACCTAGCATTGCTGAAGACCTTGGCAGTGACCATCTACCTACGCACATCGAGATAAACAGATCTGTAACCCAGTCCAATAGAGGAACTACCAAGTGGGCAATAAAAAAGCAAACTGGACCAAGTACCAACAAGAAACAGAGATTGAGTTCGAAAAGGATATAGGCCAATCTAAACTAAATGAATTAAGTAAGCAAAAGAGAATATCCCCAGAGGCACCCGCAAGAACCTTGTGACGTTAGAGACAGAAAGAAATCCAGGAAAACAGTCCAGATCGACAACACCAAACGACTAAAATAGATCGCAACTGCTAAGCATGCACCTTCTCCGACAGAACCGACAGCAAGAAACAATGGAACACTATCAAGGGAGAACCTCCAAACCCCAGCCAGATACACCGCTTCACATCACTAACAATAATATCACCAAAGAAGCCATCTCGGATGATCAACATCAACAAGTATGCAAACGTCAGTAGACTAGCCAGAGTTTCCACACTAGACATCCCCATCAAACAAAAGTACATTAGATGGAATAAAAGACAATGCAGAAACAGCCTCGGCGACAACACCCCGGTATGTGTTGTATCATTTCAGTGACAGAACTCCAATCAGTGCTGATGAAAATGCCCAAAGGCTCCAATCAGATCCCCAATGAGCTATGCCAGTCCCAGGGACTGAATGAAAAGAAACGTATACTGCCTATCCTCAATACTACGTGGGAAACCAAGCAAACTCCCAACAACTGGAGACGGGCTACCATTGTCCCTATCCTCAAAGTGATGTCAAATCATATAGGCACATTAGCTTCACTAGCCACTTTTCAAAGATTACCGTTTGTACTGGTTGATTGAAAAGAACAACATCCTACCTGACAAGCAAGTTGGCTTCAGAAACTGAAAGTCTAGAGAGAATTACATCGCCCATCAATCCCAAGCCACTATGGATGGTTGGAACAAGACAACACCAGGGGCCAGAACCATTATCACGCACTTCGACTTTGCCAGGGCCTGTGACACCATCTAACGCAAAGCGCTTATTGTCAAACTACATATGTAAACTCGGTACACCTAAATGCATTGTCGACTGAATCTGTGGATTCATCTTTAAACTTACTCCATGTATCCGCTACAATAACACACTATCGAAAGCCAGGAACTTCAGGCAAGGACTTCCTCATGGCAGCGTCCTGGCCCCATCCTATTCGTCCTCTGTATTAAAGACCTCTATGATGTGATACAGAAAGAAACAACTCCTATTTCTTTTCTGATGAACTCCTAAACAGCCGTAGAGCTACCAACTTTCAGATAGCTACAGAAAATGCCCAAGTTGCAGCTACGTAGTTGTGAAATAATTGCATGAGTGGAAAATGACACTGGTCCCTCAGAAATGTGAATCTATGCTGCTGACTCAGTGTAAAAGAGAGCAAAAAATATCGGCCTCAAGATTGAAGATACAATAGTCAACACAGTTAGAAGTGCAACTTTCTTAGGTGTTGCTATGCAAGAAAGCTAATGCCCGGCAACAACACCTTAGAGCTTTAGCAGGCAGATCCTGGGGAGCTAAGGAAAACATCCTCAGTAGCGTGTATCTGATCTTCATCAGATCGTGCCTTGAATACGCTGCAGGCACGTGGCTCCCACAGGAAGCCCTATTCTATGTCCAGAAATTAGAGAGAATCCAAAACAAGGCTGCAAGAATTATAACTAGCTGCCCAATGAAAACAAATGTCGACGATCTTATCGGTGAAGCGCCTAGTACCCATCGCGATAAGAGGCAAAACCAAAGGTTTCATGACTTAAGAAAATGCTGTTAGAAGAAAGAAGTCCGAGCCAATAAGCAAGATTACCAGAGAGCATATCAAATACAGGCTGTAAACTAGCCATAGCGGCATGTGAAAGGAAAAGACATTGAAAAACAATATGACCTTGACAGACCAGAAAGAGAAACCACGAATATCATTAGCCTCATTCTACTATGGAGGTCTAACCATGATAACATCAACTTCATCCATAGCACCAACTCGCATGTTGACAAATCAAGACCCAGTCACAGTACAGAAAACGACAACTAGAAACGTCAAATGTACGGCAGCACCTGAAGAAAGAAAAACTGAAGAACAACGTTATCTGTAACAGCTGGAACAGGCCGACGTGGAAGTCTTCTCTGATGGATCATCGATGGAAGGAGTGAAGAATGGTGGCATTGGCATAATTATTCAGTGTCCAGGAGGCAAACGGGATTCATAGGCAATAACAGCCGGAGAGTGGACTTCAAGTTGCAGAGCAGAGATGACTGCCCTCAAATTCGGAGCGTTCAAGATCTTGGTAGAGGGAAATCGTCATGGAACCAGGTTAGTCAGGTTTTTAACCGACAGCAAATCGGCACTGGAGAAACGAGCATCTCGACCGACGGGGCAATAGAGATTATCTAGCGGTAGAAACTATACAAGTTCTTGAAAGAATTCAGGAAGGAAGAATTAGAGTACAAATACAATTGATTCTGGGTCACTGCTGGCTTCAAGGAAATGAGGAAGCTGACGAAGTAGCGAAGAGTGGTTTTCAGAAGGAGCAGAAGAATATCGCAATCGATATAGAATCAACGTTGAAAGCAGTGAATAAAAGCTAAAAGAGGCTATAAAATCATGACACTTTCAAATATGTAGAGGAAAATTCAAAGAAGCCGGAGTACTTCCGAGGAAATCAGTAGTGCGGCTACACCAGCTGAATACCGGTAAAACCCTCTGTTGAGGTAGTACCTACATGAAATTGGGAAAGAAAACAGCCCAATATGCGGCAAATGCGGTGAGGCGGAAGAGACAGTGGAATATCGCTTCATTCGTTGCCATGACTGGATTGAGCTAAGAAGACTCATCTTCGAACTAGAACCATACAAGCGATGCTTATTAATGCGATGAAAGTGTAGAAGTACCTATCGCAGATCGGGCGCTTGTAAGCGATAGACAGCAACTGCCCCAGAAAAAGAAGAAAAGAGTTATAAAATATGTAGGGTGAGGAGGCAGCTATGAGGTAAGCAATGTAAGGGTACAACTATGACACAGGTAATGTATAAAGGCGGCTTTAAGACAGGCAATTCAAGGAAGCAGCTATGAAATAGGAATGTCGCCAGTGAGACAGGTAAGGATATAGTAATGAGACAGGTATTGTAAGGAGGCAGCTATGATACAGGACATGTAAGGAGACGGCTATAAGAGAGGTAACGAAAGGAAACAGCTATGCAACAGAAAAATTAAGCAAGCAGCTTTGGGACAAGTACTGAGACAGGCAATGTAAAGAGGCACCTATGATACTGTTAATGTAAAAAAGCAGATAAGAGGCAGATAAGGTAAGCAAACACTATGTGACAGGTAATGTAAGAGACAAGTATGAGACAAGTAATGTAAGCAGGCATCTATGATACAGGTAGGGTAAGCAGGCAGCTATAAGATAGGCAATTTAAGGAAGCAGCTCTGAGGCAGTTATGCGACATGTATTGTAAGGAGGAGCTACGAAACAAGTAGGGTAAGGAGGCAGCTATAAGATTTGTAAGTTTAGCAGGCAGATATGAGACAGGTAATATAAAACGGCAACTATAAGACACGAAATTTAAAAAAGCAGCTATGTTACAAGTAATGTAAGGCAGCTATGAGACAGGCCTGGTCAGAAGTTAATGTTTGAACAATTAATCAAAACCTACCTTTTAATTGCAACCAACAATTAATCTAAAATTAATTCATTACTAAATTTTAAAATGATTTCATATAGATAGGTATTTTAGGGTTCAAGCTACCACACTTTTTGATCTTATTTCTATTTTTTTGTAATGATTTTATATAATTTGTTTAAAGTAGTTCAAAATTATAATTCACGTATGGTTGCTAAAACCTTGTGATAATTTTTTTTAAAATCTGTATTCTAGGCAGTATTGCTGTCTCTAGCAGCACTGACAAAAGAAAACATGTTCACTGACATTTCAGATATGGCAACAAAAGTTTTATATGCCTAAATAATAAAAAAGGCACTTTTTTAAACCACTTCTTCTGTACCGATTTTGATCAATTTCGGCACTATTGGCGTTCAAATAAATCGGATCAATAAACATTTTCACTTTTAAATAGGGACTAAAAAATGGCATACTTTAATTATCTTAATAAACAAGAATGAGATTTGGCTAACTCCCACTGGCATAGGTTCTTTGGTCACTTCAAAGTAATCTATCATAGAATGGATACCACTTCTGGTACAGATAAAATTAATGTTTAAAAAAATTAATTCTTACTGTTTTCATCCTAACGGAATGCACTTGAATGAAAGCACCAATCCAGATTGTTTACGGTTACATTTTCTACCCGTTTAGTCTTTTATAATTTGAGTACAGAAACTGCAATAAATAATCAACAATATTGATGTCAAAATAAAACTTAATTACCTACCAGGCTTTGTTAATAGTTAAAAGCGTGTTAAGAGAAAGATTCAGTTAACTGTGCAAGTCGCAAGTTTACAATTAATGAACAACTAGAGATTTTTTTACTCAAACGATGTAATTAATGGCAGCGTAGTTCGCCAGTTAGGTAACCCTTCACGTGATCTCTTCTTTTTCTAAATCGCCTGACGCCTGCCTCCTAGAAAATCATATTCTAAGCATTGATTTAGCTGAAATTTGGTAAATAAGTACATACCCATCTTGGAAGTTTTCAGTGCAAATGTTTAAAATTACTAGACGAGCTTACATCATAATAATAAAAAAAAGTTCTATTGACTGCTAACTTGGTGTACAGGTTTAGCAGGGACTCAAATGTTGATCTATAAAAAAAATAGTTGTGTATTGATATTCATCTTTTCTTGGAAAAAAAATCGATAATCTTGTTCAAATCACTAAAAATGTTTCTAAAATCCAAATGAAAATATTATCATGCTTAAATTTAAAAATTGCGTATTTGTTAAGGTATTATATATTTTATTAGAAAGAAATTTTTTACAAATATAAGTAATTTTAATGAACTATTCATATTTTATTTTAAAATTAAATTTCACCATATCCAATTTAATGTAGGATAAATTGTCACAATTGTTTTTTATAACTTTTTGTGAGTCAATATGCATTGCTTTTGCAATTTATAAAAAACTTCCAATGTTTTTGGCTCTCAGGTTTCAACCTTCAAACAAATATCAATATTTTCAAAAACCTATATTAAAGTTTAATAATGAAAAGTAAAATCAATACACCAAATTAGCTATATGCCTAGCAAGCTTGTCAAATGTGTATGTTGTCTGTGGGGGCTCCATCTTCACACCCCCGTACAAATATGGCTGAAATGCAAAAATATTTTAAATAGGGTTTTTGGATTACAGGCTGTTTTCCTGCAATAATTTTTTATTATTTTTGTTCTCAGATATTCCCTGACTCCCGTAAGAATGTGATTGGCCTTAGTTACCCATGTGCAAAATCCAGGCTTCTTAAAAGAATTGCATGATGTACACTGATTTTTTTCCATGGTCAATGAATATTAAGATATATTTAACAAGATTTTTACTTGAATCAATAACTGCTAGTATGTATATCAACTGAATTATTTTTTTATTTAGTCAAAAAGCTTAAATAATCATGCTCATATGTTATATTTTTCTTTATATGTATTAATATCTCAAAGTTTTGCAACAATAAATTTATTTACTCTATAATCTCCAAGTGCTCTTCTGAGCTTGGAAGTGCTGAATTTTTAAAACACTTTACAATGTTTATTTATTAATAGTCATAATTTAAATAATAACTATTTATTTTGTGCTAACACTAGTAGTCTGTTCCAGTTACAATTATTTTTGCAAATAAGCCAAACTCTGTTCTATAATAATATTGGAAAGCCGGTTTCCGAAAAGGACGATCTACAACTGACCAAATCACCCTACTAACTGATGATACTGAAGATGCTTTTGAAAACGGTCTTAAGAGTGCTGCCTTGTTTATCGACTCTTCGGCAGCATACAACACCGTCTGGCACAAAGGATTAACTTTCAAGCTTCTAAAAATCATATCTGACAAACACATCGTCCACTTTCTGACAACTCTCATATCACAGAGAACCTTTATTTATATCTTGAAGACAATGCGTCCAAGAAAAATCTTTGAAGAATGGTGTCCCACAAGGATCAGTACTAGCACCTCTCCTCTTCAATATTTATAATCATGACCTAGAAAACTACGACATCCAAAACATACATTTACGCTGATGATATTGCACTGATGACATGTCACAAAATTTTCAAACTCTCGAGAACACACTCACAAACGACCTCACCAAAGTCAGCACCTACTTCACACAATGGAGACTCTAACTTAATGTTAACAAAACAGTAAGCACATGTTCCATCTCAATAACCGCCATGCAAACCATAAGTTGACTATTAAACTGCGCAATGAAGTTATCCCATTGATAAGAACCCTAAATATCTTGTAGTTATTTTTGACAGAACATTAAGCTACAAGGAACATCTATTCTAACTATCCAAAAAGTTGATGCAAGAAACATTCCCATCCGATCTTGCTGGTACTACTTGGTGAACGCTTTAATAGGTTCCGAATGGCAACCACTGCACTAGCCTACGCTCCAGCTGAATATTGCTCACCCATTTGGAATATGGTCTTTTTTCTAACAACAACAACATTAGAAAGGTATATTTAAACAATTAAAAAATAATAATTTTCTTCACAGGAAGTAAATATATCTACATAGAGTATCCACCATAGATATTGTATATTACTTTTAATACAATAGATTGGTAATCCAACTGGATGTTGTTACTAAGTTTCGGTTTTGGCTGTGTATGGCAAAAAACGAATTTTCAAAAAATTCATACAATATGTACATATACTACTTTTTCTACTACTATCAACGATTTTTTCAAAATAAATTTCTCTCTAATGTTATACCAGTCTTGTGGTAGGGGAGAGCGGGGCGGGTTGTCGCAGTGGCATTTATTTAAAGGCAGTTATATGCCTAACGGTAGTTGTTATTATTTTCTCTTCTTTAAATATGCTAAAATTTGATTTC
>JAUYWI010115228.1:0-10649 GCA_034780595.1 Parotoplana pacifica
CAACCCGAGAGTACAGAGCGTGCCACCCTCTCCAGTCTCGACAGCGGACACTTCGAAGGCTGTAACCACTATAAATTTAGGATCGGCAAAACCGAGATCCCAAATTGCCCCCTCTGCAGCGAACCTGAAACTGCCGCCCACATCGTTTCCTGTCCCAAATATCTTACTAAACGGCACAGCCCTAGTGGAAAACCAAGACCTCGACCAAGTCACCTTCCTTTGTTTCTGTAAAGAGTCCGGGCTTGCTCGGGTATCTAGCCAGTCAGGTTGAATCGGGGTATATTACAACAACAAGCAACAGCTTTTGAGCTTGGGTTGGGGTTTAAATCTGTTACTATGGTGGTTGTTGGAACATCTGACCACTTATCAGAGGCTTTAGGTATTCCCCTCCCTGGAAAATAAAATGTAGGTACCACCTACCTACCTACTGGTGGCTTTGTTACGCAAATGTCTTCATTCTGACATTTTTGAATGACTACTATCGTTTGTCTTTTCGTCATGCTATTTCTACTTATTATTTAGCAGTAGTTTCGAAATAGCCGTGAGTTGTTGCGGCATTCGGTTAGTTATCTTATGTTGCTCAGATATTTATTTGTTATAAACGTATTCAATATTGGATTCATGAAATTGAGTGGTAGCTTTTGACTGGATATCTTACTTTTTTTAATTGATGAAATATAATTTCGAGAAATTAAATAATTCAATGAAATATTTATGAAGATTTTATACCGTTAACTGATAAATTATCTTAGTGTTAATTCAGTTTAAACTTATATTTGGAATTCATAAATCTTCTTAGTCAGATCTACTAAATAATTTACTCATTTGATATTTCATGAATCCTTTAACGTTTAACAAACTTAATTAGTATAGTAAGCTAATTGTGTATGTCGTTTTAGATCTATTGATTACATTATTTAATAATTAGTTACCTGAAAAACAGATTATTTTAGAATTTATAAACCACAGATTAGTACATATAGACAATTTCACTGCAAGCTTTAGATCTAACCGAATTCCACTGGATGGCTATACAATACTTTTCTCATTAAATCAGTTTGTGAGAAACGATCGGTAATGTGTATGTTATGTTGCTAATAATAATAACTAAATCTAAAACGAAACAGCAGGCAATGTACTGCAACTAGATAGTAAAGATGGGATCATAAATAATGCTGCACCGTCTGCATATTTGGATGCTATTTGGTGATTTCAACATTTTTTCTAAATGGTGTACCTATATCTAATTAAATGTAATTCAATCTAACTTTTTGTGTAGGGCATAAAATGATTGAATGACATTCGTGTGTAATCAAAATGTTTGCTACGTATTTACCTAATCATGTAGCCTTATATTCAGATTTGCTTGCGCAGGTAATATTACATCTTTAGATAAGAATTATTGAAACAGAAGTTTTGTGTATTTGAAGCTTGTTGTTACTTACAAGATACATACGTTCCTGTGCAAATTATGTTGGAAGCCACATAATGATAATAATATGTAATCATATTGCTCTCAAGATTCAGCTGACGGGAAGGTGAATGTGGAAGATGTAGGTAGTTGGTGTCCGGCCGACCGACTACTGACACAGAGAGGTGATAATTAAGTTATACATCTAGTGGTTACATGTGCTGAAGCAGTTAAATGTCTAATAGTCTAGAACTAGGTAAAAGGCGATTTTTATGCCTGCAGTCACGTTTTAGTAGACTTTGGGTGATTGATTTTCTTGGCTCCCCTCTACTCGAATGTATCTTTCATCGGTAGTTTATGTAGGAAGGTAATAGAGTGGTCACAGTAGTGTAGGTGTTAGCGTGTTTATGAATATGTGAATCCTGGTCTTACTTTATTTCTACCATTTCCACAGATTATTTAACATGTTAATACTCATCATAATCTGTTCGTAAACAAAGCGAGATATTTTAAAGACACATGATTTATGACGAAAGATAGATTGATGTTTTTTTATTATCAGCCATTTCTAATTAATCAAACAGATAATTTTGTAACTTTAACTTGACGTTTTATATTTATAGATACAATAATTTGTAAGTAAATATCTGATATGGTCGAGCTTTCCTTTCATAGAATTCTTGGAATAAATTTTATAAGAAAAGCATACAGCTACAAGTATAGCGTATAACAAATTGATTTCTGCTAACCATTGAATTTATTCGAAGCTTTGAATTTAGAAGAACTGTCTCGATAGTAAATATCGAGGATGTATAAGTAGTCTAATAAGTAGGACTGCATAAATATTTATTACTCGAATTGTAATATGGTTTTTGTGATTGGAGATTAACTATTTTTGAAATAATAATTGTTATTGAAAAATGGTTTATTGGAGTACAATTTTGACTTTTCCTTTCAGGTCGAATTCAAATCCAAACTAGTAAGAAGCCAGAAATTTTGGAAGGTGAAATGATCTATTTCTCATGTATGGTTTCAAATATTAGCTGTCTTCCAGTTGTATGGCAAAGAACAGATGGTCAGATATTTTACCCTAGTCGTTGGATCATTGATCGACAAAATCTTATTCTTCATTCAGCTCAAGTTTCAGATACTGGAGAAATTATTTGTCGTAATGGACCTATTATAGACAGAAAAACGGTCGTTGTTAAAAGTAAACTTTTATATCAATCCATTATTTATTTAGTTTTTTAGGTCAATGAAATCAATTTAGCAAATTAAATATAACATATGTGGTTAGTACAAATATTTTAATGGAATATTCAATAATATTTTTAAAATATTTATGGATATCACAATCAGCCCCGCTCCCCTCCCCCAAATATTGACTTCAGGAATATTTAGTTTTTTTTCTCAAAAACTATCAAAAAATAGACCAGAGCGACCCCAAGATCCTACCAGTATTTTTGGAACTGAGGTGTAGCAAGCCAGTCGACTATATCGATCATCTTCCATATGGCTAGAGATGTGGATAAAAATCCCAAATCCGGTCAGAAAAGGAAATGTAATGAATTCTCATTTCTGATTATTGAGCCAGCTATGATTAAGAACCTGCCTGAAGTTGGTAAAGATTTTCAACCAAAGCTTGAAAACGGAAAAACTCTGAGATCATCCCTATCTCGAAGTCTGGTAAAGATCCCAAGATAAAAGAGTCGTACAGACCTGTGAGCTTAACGCCGGTCACTGTGAATGTGAATGTACTTGAAAGAATAATAATTAATAGACTCAATTACTGGATATAAAAGAATGAAGTGATTAATGGTTGGTATGCTGGTTTTCAAAAAAGGTAAATCCCCCGAAGACCAAATTATCAGGCTAATACAAAGTGCTCAGGACGGCTTTGAAGTGGTTACTCTGGTGAGGGCGATCGAAGCAGTTAATGAAATGCAGCCGAAATCCACTTCCATCTTCACAGACAGTCAAGCTTTTGTTCGGAATCTGAGGTCGGGAATGACTCCACGGTTAAAGAACTGGAAGATGTGAAGGAGAAGATTTGGAAATTTGAAGAAACTAATATTTGGATCCAGTGGACACATGCGCAATTGGATACTTCAGGAAATGAAGTGGCTGACAAAGAAGAAAATGAGACAGGAAGATCGATCATGAATCCATCATCATTTGTTATGAGGCGATGAAGAAAAGCTTAGAAGAGAAATCAACTGGATGAATGAACTTAGAATATCTACGCCGAGATGCTCAAGAAGAAGTGTCCAACAGCAAGACGAGTGTCTTCGCCCAATCTAAACCTGACCACTGTCAGGTATTACCATTACAGAATTTGGGCTATTCCAAGACTAGGTATTACCAGTACAGAATGCACAGAATTGGGTCTGATAATAAATCTGACGACTGCAACGAGATCAAAGACAACAAAGATAACATCTGGAATTGTGCGAGCTGGAGTTCACTGAAAGACAAGGGGAATATTATGTTCCAGGAGGTGTTGAGAGCGGAAGAGACGGCTGTGGCGTTTCTCCAGAAAGTCCGGCCGCAATGTTAGGACCCAAAAGGGAGGCCGTAACCGAGGAAACAAAAGAGAAGCTGTAGCCCAGTGGGTAGCGTGATGGACTACGGATCGGAAGGTACCCGGTTCGAGATCCGGTCGTGACACACTTGGTGGATAGGGTTCCAAAAGTGCTCAGTGACTAGACAACTCACCTCCGATCCGCCTGATAAGTGGTCAAGGTGTCCCCATAAGCCGGTCTTTGCCCAAGGACCGTGAAGAGGTTGTCATTTGTGGTCACCGTGTGCAGCCCTCTGTGGCGTACGTGGGTACTGGCTACACCGTGTGTAGCTTTCAAAGAGCACACAAAATCCTCCTGTGTCACGGCTGTAAGGGCTCTTGGGCTGTGATGGTCTCTATGACCCCAATGTGGGCCAGCTTGGCGGCGCTAAAGTGACAGTTAAATGAAGAAGAAAGCAACAACCAGAACGACCTAGTACGTGACCTTGGGTGGGTTAAAAAAATAGTTTGAAGTTGTGAAACAAAATGCCTGACACAAATCCAAAATTTCAGCTCTATAGGACTTAGCGTTTCTGAGCCAGATGGTTTATACGAGATTTAACATACCTCCACAGAATCTCAATTCTGTTTGTCAAATAGAATAAACAACCACAAAAGCCATTTTTAAACTATTTATAAATATCTATGATATGGCTAAATTCATTTAAAAACCATTAGAAATGATCTAGAAATTCATAATAAACCATTCTTAGTCGTTTAGTTGTTAAAAAACTAACTATAGACCTTCTGGTCTGGTGGCTCTCATAGACCAGCAATGAGACAATGAAGCATTCAATCTTCTGATACATTATTTTTAATTGTATCACAGTTCTCAAATGTAGAATGTTTTAAAAATGATTAAAGTGAGCTATAAAATCGATAAATCAATAATTTTGGGGGAAATTTTTTCAAATTTCTTAGGTGTTAGTGGTTCTACCTGCCAAATTTGAAGTCAATAAGCCGGAAGTTAAAATTTAGACCTTAATGACATCATCAGCTAGCTCGGCTCCCATATTTTTAAAAAGAATTATTTTCTGCCCAACCCATCCATTGGATCATTTTAAACTTTTGAACGTAGTCATACCTAATATCTACCAATTACTGATTGTATATTGATTACTTCAGAAATTGAACTGACGCTGAATCTGACCAACAGAGAGTTACGTATTCCGGCAGGTGGTAATGGAACTGTCTCTTGTCAAAGTACCACTGGACAACCTGTATGGGCTATTCCACGTGATCGTCCTATTTGGTTCTATGGTGTGAGATATATTGTCCCGAACCTAGGTAGAACGGATATCATATTTCGTAAAATTCAAAAACAAGCATCAGGTCAATACTTTTGCCATCTGCGAACAGTGTCAGGCAATAGAATGGTTAGTATGTAGTTATGTTTTCAATAAATGAAGAAATGTTAGCTAACAAAAAACGAAACAAACAGATGTGTCTCGGCTATATACATATATCTCAAGGTATTATTTTAGGCTTTAAAGGTATATTTGATCTGACGTAACTTTTAAAATTTGAAATTGTACTTTTTATCTATTAATTAGCTTTATACTCTTTTCTGGAACTTTAATATTGAATTATTTTAGAATTATTAATAAATATTGTTTTTTTGTGTGTGTTTTGGAGGAACTTACGTTTTAAATTACTCTTTCAAAATAGTTCTATTTTAAAGTAAAAAGCAAAATACTTTGTATTATATGTATTTCTAACTTATACCTATTATTAGTCCATGAACATAACCTAGAAAATCAATATTTAGAAAACAATTTTATTTAGGTCAAATAAGAAAGTACCCAATTATTCAGATATAAATTGATTTGCTTTTTCAGACCATTTATAGGAGCCTTCCGTGTCAAAAATCACCTCACTTTGAAAAAATTAAATGGAAAGAGTTAGGTATTTCAAAAAGTATAAACACCTGTCTTCACCATTGATGTCTTTTAATCTATCGTTCACCTTGTGGTATCTCTGATAAAATTTCTTGAGCAAAATAATTGTTTGTTTTTTTAATTCAAAAGCTTTTTATACAATAATTTAATTTGTCGTTATTATAAGTAATATGTAATTATTATGTATTCTACCTACATAGATTACTTATCAATAGTAAATTGAATTTAATTTTATTTCAGGAGAGTTTTAATTTAACTGTTACATGAAGATCGTTAAACAAGGCAAGTTGACAATTCGCTGTACAGACAAGCTATTTTGTTTTTCTTAACACAAAATATAAAATACATATCTGGCTGGCATCTTACATTTCATAACTTTTGTACATAATGACTTATGATTTTACATGTATTTCATATTATTATCACTTTTGTTCAATGCATTTCTAAATACAGGGTGATTCAAAAAGACATATACACTTTTCTGTCTATTTTTATTTAACAGAATTAACTTGCTTTCCTCAAATGACATCTTTCTCTAGCCTGCATTGTTACTTATGCTTGCTATGTTACAATTTACTAGACTTATATACCTCCGAAAAGCTAAATATATCTCAAATATATCCAAAACTATACCTACCTCAGAAATGGAATTTCCAAAAACTAAAAATAGATAGAAAAGTGTATACGTCTTTTAGACTCACCCTGTACATTATTGTTTACCTCGGTATATCTACTATCAGATGCATTAATAGACTTTTAATTTGTATGTTATTGTAGAAAAGTGTTTGGTGTAGAAAATTATGTATTTTTATGTATAAATGTTACTAGGTATATGTGGAATCAAAATAGCTTTTCAGATTAAAATACACTAATTATCAAAATTTTACTAAGTATCGTGAATTTTAGATATTTGTAGCTCCACCTCCATTTTTGCCTTAAAGCTGAATTTTGCCTCAGAAAGAAGTGTAGTAAATGTACTAAAGAGAGTGTCGAGTTACATCGATAACAGCGATAACGGTTTAATTACAAAGCAACCTGGTAATCATAAACACCCAATTGAATTCAAATGCTGAGCTGAAGGAAACTCGTTATGAGTCGAAAGATGTGGCCCGAATTACAACCCTACAAATTGTAGTAACATTTTATTTAATTCATTAACTAAGTGCGCTTTCGTTCCATCTATTTCATTTTAATAATTTTATTTAAAATGTTTTATTCCTACAATTAATACGAATTTAAATTGTGTTACGTTTAGTTTTTTAGGCAAAACGGAGTAAAATCATAAGGCGGAAAAATACGGCAAAAAAGATTAAGGCAAAATTGAAAAACATAAATTTTAGTTTCCTTTTGATATTCCTTAGGATATGTATCTATGCATTTGACTGTTAGGCTGAAAAGTGAACTTACCTACAATTTCAAAATTTATATATTGACGTCATTATTTGTAATAGAAAATAATAATATAATGTAAGTGATGTTGTATCTATTCTACGAGTATGTAATTTGTTTTAATTGAATATATTCAGACAATATTAAATAAAATATACCTGTCTTCTTATAAAATTAATTTCATACATAATTTATTGAATACATCAAATCATATTGTAGGTACCTACACATGTGTGACTACTTATAAGTAGGTACCTACCTATGATAAGTTTGATTCAATAATAGAAACTCGTATGTAGGTGTCTAATAATATTTTTTTAAATTCATATGTAATACCAAATAAAAATAAAAGTCAACATCAATTGTTTATTTGTAGAAACTGACATACAGGCAGATATTTAAATTGAAAAACGCACTAAGGCTAGTTTGTCATTAAACAATTATAAATTGGTGGGTGGAATATAGGTACAGATCACAAATTTAAACTCAAAAAATTGACTCGAAAAAACAGAGAACAAAGTTGCTGAAATAATTTTAAAAAGAAATAGCTATTGATTTAAGTTCTCTAACTTGGTACTCAAAATCAATTTTACCTAAATTAATAATGGAAAATTGATCAATACTAAATTATCAATACAATTAGAACATAAATGAATTGTTAGTAAAATAGAACCACTTAGAGCTTCGGTTTGCCACCAGCCTGGATAGCTCAGGAGGTAAGACACTGACCTTATACTCCAGAGTATCTGGGTTAGAGCTTACCTACGATTGATGAGACCCAAAGAGGTTGAAACTGGTCTCGTAGTGGTTTATGCTGGTGAATCAAACTTTCTTTGTACACTTAGAATAATTTAACAAATGTCTACCAATATTAGGAGTTTTACATTTAAGAGAATATAAATATATATGTTTTTTTCGGAAAATAAAAGAAGGGTTAGAAAAATACGGAACACAAATCCAAAAATTATTATCCTTAGTACTAACAACCTTAATTGTTAAGAAATCCATTTACACGAGATTGAAATATTGATTAGGGATAATTTTTACTAGCAACAAAATTTCTAAGTATATTAGCACTTCATGAAAAATTGACTAATTAGAACAACAAATATAAGCCCTGTGAACAAGACAAAAAATCCAACCTAATTTCCACATAAGGGCAAACTGAGTTAAAATTTATTTATAAACAAGTTCTCTCTTAAATGTAAAACTTTTATCTTTGTGTGATATAAACCTGTTTTACATCGATAAAATTAAAAGAAATCTCTTCTAATTTGTTAAATTGTTCTAAGTCAATTAATTTAAAATAGTTTCACTTTCTGAGATTTTAATGAAATGTTTTAAAATTCAATAAAAATGAATAGATTGCTCCTTAACCAAACGTCAGCCCTATTCATCCACAGAAAGTAAGATCATATAGACGAGATATTATAATTTCCGTGAGTGATGGATTGGGCTGAAATTTGGTTAAAGTTCAAAATATTCGTTTTTTACTGGGTTTCAAAACATTTCTTTTCATAATTAATATTTTATCTTGAAAATCTCAGAAAGATAAATTAATTTAAATTATTTTATGGAATTAAATTATTGGCATATAAATGATAACTAAAAAGATACGTAATGTAATACGAAACCTAGGAGGTGTCCACCCTCTTCCCATGGATGGATTGGGCTGAAATTTGGTACATCTGTTGTAGTAGCTACCTTGGAGATACATCAATAAAATTGTTTTTTTGACAACAATTAATAGTGGTGGACAGATTTAAGCATCGTTGACGTCATCAGGTCCAAAACATAAAGGTTACCCGATTGACTTCAAATTTGGCTTACAAAATTATTGATTATTAATTTTTTGAAAAAATTGATATTTTTGGTCAAAATCACTAAATTTAGCTCTAAAACAGAAATTTGAGATATAGAATCAGGAAGTAGTTAGAAATAATGTATATATTAGAACATGGATGGGTTTCATGATTTATAAAGCTCACATATTGGGCAAAACCAATAATTCTAATATTTATAAATGAATCTAAAAATGACTTATTGTTAGCTTGTATGTCATTTCTAGCGGATTTGGAATGAGTTCACTACCTGTTGATAACTCAAAAGTTTTCGGGAAAATTCCTTTTGAAAATATTAAAAATTTATGATACTGCTTTCAAACCTGAGCATTAAGTCATGTTTTTGTAGATATTTATTTTTCAAATAATTTTTAATTCTTCAAACAATAAGTCTTTCAGTTGTTCTGGCAATAAATAGTGTGCTTTCTGACCAGCAAAAAAACGGCCAAAATGTTTTGGTTCTGTAGATTCTAGTACAGGCAAAGTAAAATGACAAAAGCTACTACAACGGTCTAATGTCCTTGAGGAATTCACTTTCCATAAATCCTCAGATGCAATTTCAGAATTTTTTCGTTTTAAACGTTTAGCAGCAGCTGAAGAAATCATTTTACATTTGCTTATTGATCGTAGGTTTCTTGATGCAGGAGTCGATCCATCACTTCCAAATCTTATATGATTATTTAATTCGTTTAAGCGAAAAAACGAATAAGGTGATCGTTTAAATGCCTCTCTTAAATGTTTAGCCTCTTCATTTTCAGTTTCACATTGACTTTGACCTTTACTATCAACCGTTCGTTGAAATAATTTTAGCCATGAAATTGGTTTTAAAATGTTTAATTCTTCATCAAATGATATAGCAGATTTACTTTGTACAGCTGAATATGCTGTTTTTTTATCGTCTCTATCAGTTACCGGTTTACGAAAATTTTGTGAACACACATAACACATTCCTTGACCCAATAATTGACAAGATTCGGCAGCAGTAAGAAGATGAAATGGCACTATCATAGATTCTTTATTTAAACCTATTGCTTCAAATTTCAGTGAGCTGTCAGCATTTATTTTATCCTTCGAACAAGAAAGACGAATACATCGAGATCTTTCGGTGGTTTGAGAAGTGTTACAATATTCCATTTGACGAGGAGATTGCTTACAAGCTGGAGTACTTCTAAAATAAATAATATCTTTTTAATTATATAGCCATATAAATTAAAACATACTATAATCATGATAGTAGGTATAGCTTACTGGATTGATCTTTTTTGTCGAGTTTCCTTAACTATTTCAACAGCTGATTTTGGTCTAATTTCTGATTTCTCTATGTATTGATTAAAGATGTTATGTTTTCGTTGCTCTGTTGCACTTTTGATACGTACATCATCTGCTATTTTAAGCATGTTGTCAAAATTTACATTTGAAAAAATAGCAGTGTCACTCTAAAACACAGGATTTAAATGTTATGAAAACGATTACTGAATCTATGGAAATTTGGATTATGCGTATTCTATGGAAATTTATTATGCGTATTCTATGGAAATTTATATGCAATA
>JAUYWI010115239.1:0-10649 GCA_034780595.1 Parotoplana pacifica
ATTATTCATGATGTGTCAAAATGTGTTATTTATTATCAAATTAATAAATAAATAGATATATTTGATTGAAAACTTCACATTATGTAATACTCTAAAATCAAATTATATAATAACAAACCTAATACTAGAAATTAGTAGTGGGGTGCATGTGCACCCCAAGGATAAACGACCTAGTTAATAATCGAGGATAGATAAACTGTTAAAATGAAATTTGGTGAACAAATGCTAAGATTTGGGTCAATCAGTTGAATTGTTTTCGAATAATTTTCAATAACCTCAAAATGTTAGATTTAATTTAATAATAATGGATGGTCATTTCTAAAGGGCCATACACAGACTTTTTTGTCAGGGGGGGGACGGCAAGATTGTGAAAGGGCGCCAAATATAGAACTTAAAAAAACAACTATCGATTATATTTAAACCAATTCCGCCCGCAGAAAAAATATATAATGTTGAATAGGGCTACATAAATAATAATTTATTGACAGCACAATATATAGGTATGTACAATAACTTGTCTCAGATGTTAACAGTGTCATGACATGATCTCATCTTCAGAGAGTATCTATTGGAATTGCATGATGGATCAAGGCGGTTTAGATGTGGAGGAAGTCATTGTTGTTAAGGATATTGTAAGCTCAGGATTTGACTGTTGAACTTCATCTTCAGTTTTGATTGAAAATGTTGTAGACTCGGGGTTCAACTGTTGATGTTCATCTTCAGTTGCCATGAAAAATGTATGCTCCTGGTTAGGGTTTTGAGTTTCTCTGTTGTTAATGAGGATGTTGTAGATGTGAAGAAATCACTCAATGATAGGCAACCCTGGGCACTTTCAGAAAGCAAATATTCTGGCTTTAATTTCCCTATACCTATCCATTTCCACACAGTTTACGTTTCTTGATAGGAAAGCATGTCTAGAAAATGAAACAAATATAATAGGTAGTCATTTTAGCGATAAAATGTTTCTAAAGTTAAATACAAAAATTAAATAGTTTCTAGCAGCTAAACTAAACATCAGAGAGCAATATTGAGTGCTCTATTCGAAGAATATTTAAAAATAGCATAATTTAAAAATGCGTAGGAGGATGTTCTCTCCAAGTGCTCTTTCGTTTTTTTTATTTTCTTAAATAATACAAATTTCATTCTATTTTCAATAGCACTAACACAATTTTACATCTTCGTTAAATAATAATGTTTCATTTAGCTAAGAGTACATATTAATATACCTACTTTTAATTTTATATAATACACAGCTATATAAAATATTTTACTACGTACCTATACCTAAATAAAATAAAATATTTTACCTTTATTAAATGGAAGTGACTAATCGCACGCACGTACGTCCAAATATAAAAAAAACATTTTTTTAAATCCTTAGGGTCAATTTTTTATTGAATAACTTATCGTAAAAATAGTATTTGTACGTTTCTTATCAAATTTAAACAATACCTAGTTATCGATTATTTTTGGTACGTAAATGTTTTAGCCAATGAGATTTAACAGCACTAATTGCATACGTGCGAGCAAGGATTCAAAGTATTCGTAGGTACGTACGTGCGAATAGCAACTGCCTTATTAAATTGATGCAATTTTTTGAGAAAATCGAATTAAATAATGTAAACAGGAAATCAGTAAAAAAAGTAGTTCAGTAAAACAAATAATTATTTCAAAATGCTTCAATCATCAGGGCCATAGGAAGTGGGGCGAATGGGGCAAACAGTTCGCACCTGCTCTCAATAAATGATTGCTCCCCCAATAATGAGCATATTATATAGGTGCCTTTAAATACATTCTAGGTCAAAAAAACTTTCACCGCCACTGCCCCACCCCCAAAATTTTAATTTATTCAGACATAATATTAAATATAGGTTGTATTTTTTTTATAAACAACGGCATACTTAATAGAAATCTATGGAATCTGTGAAATCTGTGCTGATAATATCCAAATCTATGTCGATGGATTCCTATAATGTACTAGCATCATAGACCCCTACTTAAGGGGTCTATGACGGGCATGTATATAGGAATTCATTGATTGTTGTACGTTGTAGTGAGAATATTAGGCAATAGATTTATAAAAATACATGTACTGTGTATTTCTTAATGAACCTATAAATACATTGATATAATTATTATTTGTTGTTGTGATTGTTGTAGGAAAGTTTTGAATATATCACTTTATAAAGCATAAAATCATATTTAGTTGTCAATTTTAAGTTGGTTAATAAAAGTTGCCGAAATTGCCCTTTTTATTCCAGTTCGCACCCATTTTTAAAACGTTCCAACGGCCCTGATCATTATTAACTTGTTGTGAAAATCTAAAACTGGGTAGTTATGCAGTTTAATTTAGGTATATGCTGGCATACAATATAGATTTTCATACCATGATATCTACTATATTTTCATTAGTTACTGGCTTTGGTAGGAAAATCTCCATCGTAGTATATTGAAAGCGGTTGCGCATATTACATTTTATCCGGCTTGCAATATTGAACACGTGATGTGCCTGCATTTAAGAAGAAACCAATGAGTAAATTTACACTGGTTTCTGATTGGTCACTGACAAGACTTTTCTGAGTCATAGGTTATTCGAATTTCAAGTAGTTTCACTGCCGCTATCAAATTAGCGAGACGATAAAAGCTCGTAAGTACTAATTGAGAGATAAGTCTAGATTTCAGGTGACTGTCGCGTCCATCGTTTATAAATACATAACTCTAAAATGGGCGCCTGGATCAATTTTGCAATGTACGGCCCTGGTAGGTAGGTACTCAATTTCAAACAAGTTATATCATTGTGAACTTTGTTATGAAAAGTTTAATCATTTCCTTTTCTATTTTAGAAGTTGATTAGTACTTAACATACAGTTTCCGTATAATTTATAGACAATCAGGGTCTAGCTTAGGTATCGATTGAATATCTAAAATATTGTACCATTTTGGGTTGATATTAATTTATCAAACGGTGACATAAATTCTACACTGCTTGTTTACACCGTGACTCTATTAGAATTTAGGTACTCTATGTATATTAGGTTTAAAAATAGATTGTTTTAATTTGATTAATTACCAAAATTTGATTGAATTCAAGCAGAATTTTTCATATTAATTATAATATATACGATCATTTTTTGTAGGGGGGAAGCATAATAGGTTATACAAAGTTTGTTTGAAAGATTTAAGTTAAAAGCAGATACCTAGAAAGATAAAACATACATGATGTAAATTGAACCCATTTTGTTAGAGGTGGTACCGTTTTAGCCTGATTCAAATTTCTTAGTTGTATCGACAGGTAATGTACTATGATACCCAACTATAGATGTAACATTTTTATTCAATTTTTTTTTAAATTAATGAGATATTAAATAAATTAAGCTAAAAATATTTAAGTCAATGTATTTATAGTGTCAAATAAAAATTGTTTTTTCTCTCCCTCCTTTCTTGTATTCTACCTGCTACCAGATAAAAAATAAACTAATTGTGAATTATTTATTACAGGGTGCTTCATGCTTTATTCCCACAAAATTTAGAAAATATAAATTCACGTATTTTAGAATAGCTAATTAAATAATGTATGTGAAACCATTAGATGCTTATACACATTAACTATTAAACAGAATTTTCTTGTTTGATACTTGAATGTTATCATTACCGGTAGTAATAACATGAACACTTTTCCTATATTTAACTTCTGTTTTGATCTATTAAAAACAGTTAGAATTTACAAAACTATTGTACCAATTTAGTTATCAAGTAGTCATGGTATAAAAATTGGAATTATAAATAGTTTTATAATTTGTAAAAAAAATCGATCACATGTTTTATCTATATTTTCATAAGTTGAAAATCAATGTGCCAAAACGGACAGGGCCATAGAAATCTGTCTAGAGAGTGCATCTCTTCTTTGTTAAATTTGCAGAAAAAAAGAAATTAAAAAACTGTAGGTACTACTGGTTTTGTTTAAGAGTTATTGGGAAGATTTATCCTTTAAATCTCAAAAACTTCATTGTTGCTACCGAAACACTTTTATCTAGACACAGAGCTGCATATTGAAATTCGGAAAATTGTCACAAATGACAAAAGAAGAAAACCAAAATCAGATATCAAGCTATTCAAAATCTAAATACAGACTTACACGAGGAGCTTGGCTCGTGAGCTTAACTGACTAGCCAAGCTCTTCAAAACCACTTACATGGAAAGCTAAGCTGTCGGCTCTCGAGAAAAAAAGTTGAACTAGTTCTTACTTAAGTTCACCAGCCAAGCTCCTCGTGCAAGTCCGGCTTAAGAAACAAGCTACTGGCAATCAATGGTCACAGAGCTGAATAAAGGATGATAATTCAAACAGAGATAGATATTTATAACGGAAAAAACATCTAAAAAAATTACCATGTACAATGGTCAAAGACCTGAATCAAGGGCCTAAATTCAAACAGAGATATTTAGAAATATTACATAATTTCTGGCTGTAGGAATGTACATTATGTAGATTCTATAATGGTTCTGATTAGTCAGTGAATATTATACTCATTTTAGATAGTTTGATCAGAATCAAATTTCTGATTTTTGTAAACATATTACCATATTTATTATCTGCTTTACTTATACATACCTACAAATACATATTTCTTTCTTACTGTTTCTTCTTAATGAAAATAAACAACTTCTGATCTTTTTCCTTGAAAAGAAGTAGCCATTGATTTTTGTACATTTAAAATATAATTATCGAAAATTGATATAATAATACACATGAAATAATATTATTGTGTTACCTACAGTTATGAAAAATATTTATTTAGACAAAATCTGCGCGAGAAGATAATTTAGTTTTAGTCTCCGGCAAGTTATTATTATGCAGTATGACAGTCAACTCTAATTAAGATCGTCAGTTTGCATCAACTAGTCAAGAAAAAGTTGTTATTGGAAGTCAATATTCTTGCCCTATATATACATACCTACTGAGATTTTCTCAAGTTATGTCTTTGATATGCGATTATGTAAATTTTTCAAAGATAACTGTATAGAATTTCAGTAAAGTGTAGGTTAGTGGGATACAAATATAAGATAGATTGGATGCTCACAATGAAGTGTTCAATTTGAAAGTTCAGGTAAATTTTAACTTAGGATTATGTAGAGAGGTAAACAATATTATTTATAAGCAGTGGTGACGGATCCAGGGAAAGGTTCGAACGAAGCAGGATCCTTTGTAGAATAAAAGTATGACAAGAACGACTATGCGTTTTATGATGTGAGATATCAGAACTTTGAATTCTAAAAATCTATGTTCATTTGTGATATTTACAATTAGAGGTTTCTAGATAAATATCTGGTAATGCTTTCACATATCTCCATCAAACAATTTGTCTTCTATATCTGTTCAGGTAGCATGGCAGCTGTTTGGCCCCTGCTGGGTATCATTCTGGAGTTCTTTATACTGGTGGTAATCATCGTTATGTATGAGAAGCGGCGTGCCAAAATGAAAGCTGAGGAGGAGGAAATGGACGAAGATGACATGGCAAACCAAAATAATTCAACCGGCCAACCAATGAACAACCAAAAGTGAGAACTAGTGACGTAGTTATAAGGCCAAGAACATCTGGCTATACTTATCCAGGGACAGAGAGCAAACTACCGATTGATTCGGCAAAAAGTTTATTTTGGGCTGCCAAATGTTTATTTTTTTATTTTTCATTGTCCAAAGCTAAAAAGGAATGATTTGAAATTTAGAACAGTCTTACTAATATGAAAGTGATGACCTACCATTTTCATCAGGCAGGCAGCTGATTCTAGAAATACATTTGTTAAACAATATTAATTTTTACTTATTCTCGTTTATAGTTGCTATCATTAAATAAGTTAAATTATTTGATGAATTTTCTTTTGTTTCAGAAATTATAGTGATGATGGACTGATAAAAAGGCCCGTAATTACTTGATAGAAGTATCAAATTCAATAGCAACTGTACATTCCAGGAACATGACTATGATGGGACAGATTCATAGATATTGTACCCTAACTTACTCTATCTATGCCGTTGACCCCTAGGAACCGTCAATTCTGTGCTGTGGGAAGTACAAAAAATGTATAATACCTCTACTATATTTTCTATGGGTGTTGAACTAGTTACATATAAAGTATTTTAGCTATTTAAGTTAGAGATACACATCAATAAGTATTAGATGATTGTAGATTTGAGTGAAAGCAAGGCATTCTCTATTTTTTATTATCTCCTTTGCACAATACCTACGGTTGAGCAACATTTCTAGCACAAGTAATCACTTTCTAATTAAAACAACTTACTCTAAAAGCTGATACTTATAGGTAGATACATTTTCTCTCGAAAATACATTTTAATCTAGCCATCCTACTTACTTACCAGTCATTTAGGCAAAATAGACCATCTTTATGTTATATACTCCTAGTACCTAATGTTAGTATATTTGCTTTCCTTTCAGATTCCATTTTTGACGGACTCTTTTGTTAGAAATATTCCTAGGTATCACTTGAGCTTCAAGTAAAATTTTGAATTGTCGGCTTTCGATTACTTCCCTTTTTCTCTATATCATATTTTAAATTTTACCAGTGACATCATTGTGGTCGCAAATTGCATTTTGTTTACCAAATGCAGCCGCCAAAAATATATAATCAAATCGAGTAAACAATGCCAAGAAGGGTGTGACCAAACCAAAGATATGCATATCTTAGACCGTCAGCTCAGACCTTCATTCAAGGGATTGGGGTGTTTGAGAACCCTTTAGACACTGCCAGACATCTAGCTTGGAAACAAGTGCTATACATTTATGTGGGTGTGGGACCTCATTCCCTTGAATAAAGGGGTGTGGGCTGACCGTCTATCTCTCTGGTCCAAATTAATGAAAGCTAATAAGCAAATTGAACGAATCCATCGGAATCAAGAAGTGAATTACCTAAATCAAAATACTTAAAACATAGCCATATTGTTGAAAATGTAAGCGAATTTACAAATATAATAAATTTAATCGAAGAAGAGAAGCAAAGAAGTGGTAATTCTAGAATACGAAATAATTTGTTTCATCTTTCGAGAGTTTGTGTGAGGGCATATTGCTAAAGGTGCTCTCTATCTGCCTACTGTGAGGTATATATACTTGTATAGGTAGATTCTGTAGGTTTAACGCGCCGGACTGACGATTCTGTAATGTTTTATGCGCACCCAAACACACACACAGTATCGCCTTATGCATTGTAGTTCCATCTAAGTAAATAGGCGAGTTGCGTCGCCGAGAGGTATCCATACAAAAAGGAAAAATGCTATTTCTGTTAAAACAGAATATGTAGGTATTCATTGTCATTAGAATCTAGAGGAGCGGCGGGTAGCCTCAAATTGTTAGAGAAGGGAATCGTTGATGTGGCTTTGTGCCTTGAATTGATTGTTTTCTTCCCGTCGTCTATCGATCAACTATGAAGGCAAGTTTTTATGAAAATTGATCTTAATTTTTGTAATAAAGGTGTATTCTCCGACTATTTTCTCTATCTATATAAATTAATGGGAATTTTATTGCAAATTTATTATTCTACAATCATAAGATACATAAATAGTTAGTCTATTGTTGTTGCTGTAGCATTTTGCCTTCCTACCCATTGATAGACACAAAGAATAGCCTTTCTAACTTCAACTTCATTGAAAGAGTTATTTCATTACGAAGGTTTGACAATTAAAATCAAGATATTAGGTACCTCAATAACATATTAATCAGGAAAATCCGTCTGAGATGTGGTTAGTTGAATATGTTTCTAAAATGACATCTTTAAATGACAGCAACTCACCATCCTACCTTGGTGTAGATCTTATTCTTTGTGAAAACAAGTGTCATAGAAATCATGCTCTCCACTTTCTAGGTAAAGAACAAAAGAGAGCAATGGATTCTCATCCAACTAGGTATCCTCCACGTTTGAGAACAAGTAGTGATTCGTTCCGGAACTGTTCTTCTTAATATACACTATGTATTTTTATTATAATTAGAGGTCCTTGAAATACAATATTAAAGACACTGTAGGCTGACATTTAGGAAAGAGAGGATTTTGTGGAAGTTAATAACCCTATATTATAAGGTTAAATTAAGGTGAATTAATAACCTTATAGGTAAATTAGTAACCTTTTATCTTTTGGTTAAATTAATAGCCCTTATCATAGCGCTATACTGTTGGTCAAATTAATAGAAAACTTAGAGTAGCCTTATGTTAATAGCCTTGTATTATAGCTGCTTAAAAATCAATCGTATTTTTCCTTTCTCTTCTAGTTCTTTCAGAGCTCTAATTCCCATTGTTTTGTATTGTATATTCAGATTTTATCTTTGAGTCTTTGTTATCCACCATCCTATTTAAAAAGAATATTTTTCCCAGAAAACAAAACTGAATGCCTCATTACCTACCATTACCATGATATAAAACTTAGTAACATTGAGGTTTGTTATCTAGTGCATTTTACATACCTAGTATCCATTATTAGAAGCTTTGTCGTTGTCAATATTTTATATATGTATAGACACATTATTTTAGATTCAATTATATACATATATAGATTATTACTTAGATAAATCTGTAAGAATATAATTAGGTAGCTACCATATTATAGTCTAAACGTTTGTACATAAGAACAATATTTTAGACATACATGTATATATTTCATTAGAAACAACATGAGATACAAATATACTAATTATTTTCAATTATATATTCACCTGTAAAATAGACAGACTGGTTTGTCTTTTATTCATGAAATTTGTCTAGATGCAATTGTGATGTTTGGTCTGGGAGAACCTGTCGGTATTTCGTACCTACATTTTTTTTCAAAAAAGAATTTTTCGTATAGAAAAACTCGTATGCAAATATTCATAAATTATAATTGTTCGTAAATAATATAGTCTTAAATATTTTATTCGTAGATAAATTTTTGCCAATTCGCCTATAAAAATTCTTATATAATTTGTTCGTATATAAAAAAAATATTTCATAGCCATTGATAAATATTTGTTCCTATACAGGGGGAGTCAAAAGTTATTTTAAGTAAAAAGAAATTAGATAATAATACTTGCAAGTAGTATTGTATTTTATCATAATTTTTATATAAAAAATGACGCGGACCTTTGAATCACCCTATTCATAATTAATCGAATTTCAGTCGATAGATTTTCTCTGTGCATAATTTTCACTCCATATTAGAGATATTTTTATGTTCTTTTAAATTTTATTCTTAGTTTGAAATTATGATACTTTACGTGAGGTTTCATTTTGAAAAGAAGTACATAATATAGCCGAATATTATCTACATACAAATAATACTATGTCATTAAAATACGAACTTTCATTTATACGATTAAATTGTATACGAATAATTCTATACGAATTTATGCTTCGTCGTCAAATATGGGGTGTATGTACACTCCTCACCTAGAAATCTTTTGGAATTGCTCAAAAACGACACCACCGATTTGGAATGTTAGAACAACATTCGCTTGCGCATCTTTTAGTGTATTTTTAACTGACTCCATAAAGTCACGTGATGGCCATTTTGAAAAATGAGGTTTGTCCAATTTTGTTAAAGTGTTTTTTTTAAATATTTCTGAAGTCAAATAATAATGAAATTAGATACTATTTGGTATGTATATTATTACAACAGACATATCCTTGTTGAACAAACATACGTAATTTTGAAAATAATGTTTAATGTGAACAGGGTGCAACGCCTAACAGCCATAGAAAAATCAATAATTGTCATTTTTTTGAATGCATTGGTTAGATTTTAATTTAAAAATGTAGCTTTGCCTAAATGTTATTATAAAGGGCTTCAGAAAAATTTATAAAAAATTGATCCGATTAGTTTTTTTAAATTATTTACTGGATGAAATTGTTGTAAAAGTATTTAGTACATACATCGGTATTTTGTCACAATAAATGTTAGTATTGAATTCTGTATATAATAAATAAATACATGCTGTTTATAAACTTAGATAATTTAATTTTCAGTGATACACCTAATAAAAATGGTTGAAATTGGTCTTTTTTAAACCTTACTTTGACTCAAATAAAAATTAGACCAACTTCAACGTATCAACAATATGCATACAATATCATGCTAGAAAAGAATTATGAATGATGGTGACATTTTCTGTCTTTTCATAAATTTTTCTTTGTGAAGATTTTGGTGTGCAAAATAGTTTTGTCAGACTACCCGAAGTGCACAAGGTGAGCCCTTAAAATAAATTGCTCAAAAAAGATACAACTGATTTAGATAAAATTTGGTTTTGTCGAACAAAATCTATTGCGCAGCTTCTGGCATAATTGTTTTGTGTGATCACATGACGACCCTCTGAGAAAATAAGGTTGGGCAAAAATTTGTAAAATTTTAATTTTCAAAAATTTTAAATGGATTCCTGGGAATGAAATTAGATCATATTTAGTATATAAATTGGAAACATCATTCTTACGGGTATTGTATTGTATTGTATTTATTCCACTGTTATAATAAGCAATTATGTACAGTATTGGAAACTAGTTTATAAGGATACAGAACATATTTATAATAATAAATGAATATAGTTTTGTCCGATTCACAGAAGACTTTCGTTGTAGGATCGAGGAGCCCATTGTCTGAATGCCATTGAGCCGATCTTCAG
>JAUYWI010115250.1:0-10649 GCA_034780595.1 Parotoplana pacifica
TCTGCTTTCATTTGATTCTAATTGTATAAATTATAGATTTGTGATGTGTTTTGTTATTTATTTTGTGCATTTAGTAACGATAATTTTTTATCAAATTTGTTTTCAGTTTTATAGGAATTATTATTCTTTTACTGAAAATCTGTTCTTTTGTATCAAATTTTATACAGTTTTATATGAAATATCTATTTTTCAAAGGTTTAAAATTCAAATAATTATGTATATTCTAAAAATACTTTTAATTTTTGCATACTACTTTACTTTTCTTAGGTGTCGCATAAAAGTAGTACCCAACCCAAAATATATCAAGACAACATTTTAGCGAGAAAATAATTATAGATTTGAATTCTGCATATCAATATTAGTCGGTAATTGTAAAATGGTTGAGCGGACTCTCTATGCTTATAACGTTAATAATGCAGGTGAAGTTAAAAAATACAGCGACATCGAACAATCAATGGCTATGCACGACTTGATTTGCATTCTTAAATATAGAAATCCATAGAGTAATCTGCCTAATTCATCAACAATATTAATTTGACCTCGCCCCTGGTTTGAGAATTTGAAATATCGCCAATTTGACCTTACCGATCCACATATCAATGCCCTAAATCGATTTCTATAAGCTGTCTATGGTTCTGTACCTAGATGGATAGCTTTGCATTCAAATTGTGTCTTATCTATAAAATTTACTGAAATGTTAGATGTTTTTACTCTTCACAGGAATGATATTATTGATCGAATTCAGACCATATAAAAAAGAAAAATCACATTCCGAGTTGCAAAGAAAAAAAGCCCCTGGAGAGAATTGAACTCTCGACCCCTGGTTTACAAGACCAGTGCTCTAACCACTGAGCTACAGAGGCTACGATCGCTGCGCAATGTTAAATCCGGTTTTAATGGACAGCGGTTGCCAGTTCAGTCACTAGGAGAACGATTATAGTCGACGTTTTGTTTACCTTCTTAAGTACAACTAACATTTAGCCTTCGGAAATCAATAACTTTTACGAGACAACTTGGGTAGGTACTGCATAACTTAGAATGGTCGATTGGGAATTTCTGTAAACAAATGTGCTGAATTTCAAAATAAAGTGAATTTGGAAAGGCACCACAGAATAAAATTTCATTGACAAGTCTCTTTTAGACATGTACTTAGACAACCATTGATGTTTTCATGACATATTTAGATGTTTAGTAGCAGAACCAGTAATGTGATGGGCTAATAAGACACAGACAGATAAAATTCACATCACCATTCAAAGTACTCGAACTTTTACGTTCAAATAAGAGAACAAATAGTGACATAATTTGAGAATTAGCCAATGAACTAAATCGTGGACAACTGGACAACATTGGATGAGGCAGGGACTTACTTTAGATAACCATTCACAATTCTCCCTGATACGATTCTGTCCAATTCATTCCAGTCCTTGACGTTGTTTGTCACAGGAGCACCGAGTAGATACACGTCTTCAATAATTCCTTCAGCACCTCCTGAAAACACACAAAACAGAAAACCATCCTTCTATAATTATTTAACTGGAGCAAATACGAAAAACATATACGTACATACCATGCACTAAGAACTATCAAGAATGTAAACTTTCATTTTGTTATAATCAGTCATGTGACTAATATATCCCACGGAGAACCAAAAAGCTACTAAAAATGACCTCACAAATCATCACATCCCTATATCCCTCACCAGTCCTTGCGACCCAAGGCATCGTGGGTGTTTCTTCTTCATGTCAGCTTTGATACACTCTCTCCATCTTCATCTCCATCGCTGTCTTCTATTTCCAGTCACTGGAAGGTCCACAACCTCTTTGCTTCTCTTTGCCGTACCATCTCAGCCTCATTCCAGTGATTTTGTTCTGGATGCTGGTTACCCCTGTCCTCGCTCGGATGGTCCCATTGTGGGCATCTTATCTCCGAGTGTGACTCCCATTATCCATCTCAAACATGTTTTCGAGTAGTTGCAGCTCATTTTGTTCTGGTGGTCAATGCTTCTGCAAAGCAGGCCGTGTGATGGTCCGGTACAACTTTGTTTCTAGTTTCCTAGGTATTCATTTGTCACATATTACAGGTGACAATTCTCTCCATTTTCCATGCTGATCTCACACACTCCTCCTATACGTGTTGCCGGTCAAATGAATACCACCCCGGTCCCAATATAAATGTTGTATTATGTTGATTATTATATACTGCATTCATGGAGATTAGAAGTCCCAGAGGACGCAATGGATGGCACCGTCGACCCCACCTAAATGTGGGAAAAGCCAGAAGAAGAAGAAGATTGTTAAAATTAATTCTATGGCTAAAATAACACTAAATGCATTCATATCAGCAGGGATACCTACGCACATAAAGCTGAAAATACGTAACACAACACAATATAAAAAAAAACAACACTTTCACTGACAATAATAAGACAACAACAGTCATTTGGACATAGATACACAAGTTGAAAACGACAGAAATGAAGCAAGAAATTGAATCAATTGCTTAAGTCAATAATATTGTCAAGGTACAAACTGTTTTCTCAAAATACATTTAAAATGGCGGGTGGTAGCCGTATAGATCGCACTGCCTACTGATAGTTTACAAAATAAAATTCAGATTCTATTGCACTTATGAAGCTTGATAGTCAAAAAACAGTACAGGGTGAATCAAAGATCTGTGTCATTTTTATTAAAATAAATTAACTATTATGTACAACAGTTTTTATGTAAATAACATAAACTATTTTTTCTAGTTACTCCAAAAATAACAAATCAGTAGGACTTAACGATATTCGGATGACTTGGCAACCAAAACCCTTCACAATCTCTGTGTGCAGATCTGAAATTGGAGAAGAACAAGAATTTGCTGTGCTCCACGAAGCAGGTAATCCAAAAGATTGGGGTAATTATCATACCAGCCGTATGCCAACAAAGTTTTGTTAAATATTCTGCTTGACCGCAAGAAGCGAAAAATTGACAGGGAACTACCAGATGAACAAACTGGTTTCTGTGCAGGAAGAGGCACCTCAAACAATTCTGCAATCTGTGATTGAGAAGATAGATGACACGTCAAATGGAGCCATCATCACCTTCAGTGACTATTGCAAAGCATTTGATAGCGCTAGCCACAATCCACTCTTGGAGATCTTATCAATGCTTGGGTTCCCAACTCATATTAACAACAAAAATGTGCGAGATGACCTGCCAACTCAGTTAAAAGTGAGGTTGGTGAGAGCCCTCATCTGACCAATCATCTCCTATGGTGTAGAAGGATGGACCTTAAATCTGGCTGAGGAAAGGCTTGGAGCAGAGATTTGGATTTGGAAAAGGCTTCTGCGAATCAGCTACAGAGAGCACAGAACAAATGCCAACATCTTTGAAGAGCTAACAACATCCCCCTCCTGTTAAAACATTCGAAAAAGGAAACTATCCTTCTATGGACACCAATGTAGAGGAGGGGGTTGCAACCTCACAAGGGCAATTCTACAAGGCAAAATGGAAAGTAGGCGTCGAAGAAGTAGACCAAAGACCCAGCATCTTGACAACATCAGAAAATGGTCCGGACTGAGTATGGATTTAGTCAACTCTACAACGAAGGATCGCAGAGCTTGGCGGATCATTTCTAATGGGTCGGCCACAGCCCAGCAATGAGCATGCCGTCATAATCATCATCATCATAATCATCATCATAATCATCATCATCATCATCATTTATATAAAACTTATGATAAAACACAAGATTATTTGGAACTAGTGTTGCACACAATATCTCTTTTTTTTACTAAAAATGAAGAACTTTTGACTCATCCTGTAGCATTTTCGTATTCCAATACTCATCGGAGTCTCAGAAAAGAACACGATGAATTCATTGTTATTTGGGAAATTAAAAAAACCAGAAACTTGTACATAAAAGATTCTTCAAATCTCAAATGAAATTCCCTCTAGATAATATGTTTTAGTTTCCATTAGAATGTTTACAACGCATAATCAGAATAAAAGTAGTAAATGCAAAGCCGAGCAATTAGCAAAAAGTAGTAAACCATCAAAAATAAAAACAACAAATCAACATCCATCGGATTGCGACTTACTTTCTCCGCTGTCTACAATGTCTTGGATGGAATAAAAGACATCAAATGTTGTAAATATAATTAAAAACTGTCAGAAATTAAATCTTATAATATGTATGTGTTGCTTAGAAGCGCCAATCTGTGTGTTAATCGTCTTTTATCTATAATGTTCTAAAACATTGATTAATTAGACAAAAGAATTTCATACTAAAAAGTCCACAAAATAATTTGGCTGATCGATTAGTTTGATTTGAAGCAAAACAGTGTGCATAGATATTTTTGTAAAGTGTTTGTCAATTCCATTTATTAAAAGAAAGAAGCATGATGTGTGTATATACAAAAAGAACTGTTGATCTGTTTTATGTTTTTCAACAATCAAACTCGGAACCAATTAGTAGCCACCCACCTTTTTTGCGATGAAGCAACTCCTTCAGGCAATAAAATATGACACGCGCTCCCAAACTGAAGCCAATCAAGGTGACTGGTCTACCTCCCTACAATGCACAGAAGTAGTAATAGCAGGGCATTAATCACTCACTCAGGTAGCTGCCATTTTGAATTCCCACCCATCATTGCCATACGTGGATGTAGTATAACTGAAACATAAAATTCTCGACACCTCTCCATCTATAATTAATATTGCTGTGGGCTTCGAATTTATTTCCAAGTTCATCAGAAAATTAATTAAATTACAGAAATAATCCACATTCAGCTGGGTTAAATTGATCGAATTCGGTTCAACTTATCAACTTATAAAAAAAAGTAATCTAAACGTTCATAGTAAACTGATAAATTAAATGCGAAAAAGACTCAAATTTGGCAACAACCGATTTTCACAGAAGCTCCTCATTATTCAACTAGAAGAGTAGCGGTTCCATTAGACTTCAACCAATTGCATTAAGTACATAGAAATTGCAGCAGAAACAACACAGACTAAAAACACTTTAAATAATTTGTTAAAGGAAAGTCAGTGAGAGAGAGGGGGGGGGGGAGAATGGCCAGAGAAAAAACTTATTCGAAAGGAATTAGACTGACTATCTTTTCGGTAAACTTACTTTTTTAGCAAGATGCTCATTCTGTGTTAACTTTTAGATTACTTTAAAAACTAAGAGTTGCAGGTATTGAATCTGTTTCTGACGAAGGAAAGAAATCGGCTTTTTTTCACGAATAAATGATATTCTACTTTATGGATTTTAGAAGAGATATCGGTGAAAAAAGCGTCAATGGCTTTGTCCGATTGGATTGACTTCGAAATTGGCATCTAAGAAATACTTTATTATCAATTTTATATTAAATGTTTCTAAAAATTGAGTTTTATAACTGAATCTGTAGAAACACTAACGGATGGAATACAGAAAAATCGATAAAATCGGCTAAAAAGGACACCCTAAGTAACAAGACTTTTGAATGACGTGGCACAATGCCCTGGGCACACACAGAGAGATCACGGTGTGGGCAGAAGCCAGACTAAAGTATCAAGTGACAAGACGTGACGACCTGCTGTCTCTGCATCAGCGCCTCGGCCATCACTTTCCCGGCTTCCTCAGCTCTGTTGACACAGACACTCCAGGGATTGTCGATGACACTGGCGGCAGTAAGCAAAGTAGCCGGCCACGCAATGGCGGCCAAGAGAGCTAAAACAAAATGGTCAGTCAATCAATCCCCAGAGAATCACCAGTCAAAGTTGTAGAATTCATTAAAAAATGTATCATTGTAGCAAATTTGCAGGTCACGGTGAGTCAAAAGACGGGCGTCATTTTTAGTAAAAATAAATTATGTGCAATATTACTTCAAGTAGTATATAATTCAATCATAATTTTTATATAAATGCCAAAAAAATTGATTGTCATTTATAAAAAATGGATAAAATACAATACTACTTACAAGTAATGTACATAATATTTAATTACTTTTTTTTTACTAAAAATGATGTAGACTTTTGACTCACCCTTTATTGTTGATCATTTACGTACAACGAGTTAACAATTCAAAAATAAAAAAATTAAGCCCGAGATAATAATTGGTGTCTAAATGACAAAATTTCGGATTGCTGTAAATCAATTTATTCAAGAAGAATGTACCCTTTCCTAATAGTACAGTGTTTGATCCACTTACTGGATAAGACGGTTAGTTTCAGCGTTTCCTGTATTGCCATACTCTTAGCAAAACTGACCAGGTAAGCCATGGACTGGCCCATCTCTTTCACGTGGTCAGACTCCCAACGAAGGTAGTACTGTTCCCCGGACTCCTGCAGACAACGCCAGGGCAAATAGAAATCTGCACTGACCAAAATTAACAAGTAATTAATTGAAATTGAAGGACCACTCTACTGCTAATGTCTCAATTCTCAACCACAGCAGCGATTTGCTCACCTAGATCAGATTTTATAAAGCCAGAGACAGCAATACAAACATGAAGACTTTCGCCTTCCGTGAGAGGCAGGAATTCAAATTCTTTCAGCGAGCCCACTCGTTTCTGCATTTTGTAGCCCGTGAGGCCAGCACCTGCAACACCTGGAAGCAAACACGGAAAAGAGCAGTTAGCCAATTAAACCGCAAAATTGTTAATTTAGCGCCAGCTGCTTTCATTGCTTTAACAGTGCTAACCACGTGATGACAAGAGAGAATTGTCAAGTTTTAACAAGCTCTTAAAATTTTCAATTGGCAGTTGTTTTATGTACAGGATGAGTAAAAAATCTACGACATTTTTTAGTAAAAATAAATTAACTATTATGTACAATATTACTTATAAGTAGTATTGTATTTTATCATAATTTTTATATATTTTTGGGGAAATAAATTAAATATTATGTACAATATTACTTGCAAGTAGTACTGCATTTTATCATAATTTTATTATATAAATAACAACATAATCAATATTTTTGCAGACTTTGGACTCCAGTCCTACTGACTTACCGAACAGCGACCCAACAATGGCGGCCCCTGCAACAGTCCCGATAGCTGCCACAGAGGTAGTCCCAATAACAGCCCCAGCTCCTGCAGCTATGAATGGCGCAGCTAAACCTCCAGTAAGACCTAAAAGTAGGAAACTAGTGGAGAAACAACATGTTGTCACATAGACCGCGGATAAATGGGGGAGGGGTGACCCCACACACATCCCCTAGGAGTTCATACTTCCCGTGGATGAATTGGGCTGAAATTCGGTACATTAAAAGATTCATCGACAGATCCCAAAATTAGTTTGTCCGATTAGGTTCAAATTTGAGACTCAGTAACACAAATTCAAGAATATCAAAATGTTGGTTGAAAAATCGATATTTTTTGCCCAAAATCACTTAAATGGCTCTAAAATCCAAACGCAGTATCGCATCTTGCTCAAATTTGAAATTTAGAATGAGGAAGACATTGCAAATAATGTATTAGAAACTTGGAAGATTCACTTTTATTGTTGCTGTACTATGAGGCTCAGCATTCTGGGGAACGTCCATAAAAATTGAATATTTTAAATTGTGAATTTATAAATATTCCAAAACATCTTTTGGAGCAATAATTTTTAATGAAACTTTCTACAACTTTGAAGAAAATCAACTCAGCGGTTTTCGTATTATTCTCACAAATATTAATCATTTCTATTACCAGCTAGCTTCAGAATTGATTATTGTTTATCTGTAAAAAAATAACTTGGGCATTTTGGGACCAACTTCATTTTTTTCAGAGGGCCGTCACGTGAGCTTGGCGGGGGACACAAAATTGATGTTAAAAAATTCCAAGTAAATCGGTCGTGTAGAATTCCAGCAATTTTGAAACCGCCCCCCCCCCCCATTGCCATTTATCCGCCACTTTATATATTCAATACTTTGGAATCTGAGGTGTTCTTTTCTATTCACTAAACTTGTAAACGTTGATAAAAAACCAATTCTCTGGTTGAATATTATCAACACTATTATCAGAATAGGAAAATTTAATATTTAATAGAACGGAAACAAATACAACGGGTAGGTGCCCAGTATTTTAGTTACTTATCACAAGTTATCTTCAGAGATCTCTGAACAACTTTTAGAAGAAATTCACTGACCAATTAACAGTCCACCGCCAACTGCAGCAGCACCAACCATTAGGAATTTTTTTCTACGTCGAGACTTGCTCCGGTCGTCTGTTTCTTTCGATTCTTCTCTATAAAGTCATAGAAAATGTGTTTGAGTAATAAAAAAAAACGGGAATACTTTGATAAAAATATACTACTTATTCACACTACTCGCAAGTGATAGCCCAGGACAGCTGTTTCGACCTTGTTGGGCCTCATTAGCCAGGCACAATCACAGCCTGAGCAATATAAAATGTTCGTATATTTCATATCAAAGCATAGAAGTGAAGAAACTTTGCCACTTTTGCATAAGAAGAGAAAAAGAAGAAGATATTGGCAAAAAATGCTTGGAAGCCTGTTTTTTTATTATAGGGCACTCACGCTGTCAAAGCAGGTGCTGGACAATTAATGTGTTTAAGAGTAATAATAAACAAACAGGAATACTTTGATAAAATGTACTACTTATTCATACTACTCGCAAATGATCCTTTGAAATTATTCACAAAATAAAGTGCAGGCTTAAATATTTCAAACTTCATGCAGAACATGATGGTCTTTAGAGTTGCACAACGTGTACAGCAGACTCAGTCAAATTGGTCAGTCGGCTTATTAAAAATGGAATCGTAAGCCGGCGGTGGCGAGCCCGCCTCCTGTCCAACAGACGCGCCTGGCTGCTGTAGGTCCTCCATGATGGGCACAGCGGCACAGCCAACAGTCCCACCAGCGGCGGGGTGTCCTCCTGTTGCTGCAGCTCCGTTATCCGCACTGGACGGATCGGTCGTGCTCGGCGGAAAGTACACCAGCGGAGTGCCATTGGGCATCATTATGGAGGGCATTGTCATCGTGATGGCCATTGGAGAACGATCAGGCTGCGGATAGCAACACTGGCAGTTGTCATGGCAAAGAAGAACGGAGTGAACAATGCAGAAAACCAGCTCGCCAAGGGCAACTATCAGTGTAATGGCAGCTTTGGCCACATTCAGCTGACTTGCCCAGACAGGATAGCCGTAGGTTCGGTACACAAACTCAAACCTGCCATCCGGGGATTTTTCATAGTTACGCTTAAGCACTTCCAGCAGAGACCAGCCATAGCCAATAAACTGCACGACCGCAGCCACAATGGTCAGGCCCAGGGCAATGCGCAGGAGGCGACGAGACCGGCGTCGCGACCCACTCACGCTGAACGCGCCGGCCAGGATGAGGAAGAGGGCCATGTAGAGTCCAGGCCCGTACTGCATCACTGTGGGCATCACGGCGAGGCCGATCACGGCCAGCAGGAGCACGAGAAGGCCCAGGGCGATGTGCACCGCTCCGGCGATGAGGTGGAAGTGCGGGTGGCGAATGCCGGTGGCAGGGGAGAGGGGTGCACGGCGGCGGGGGGCCCCTGGACACCAGGCCGGTGAGGGGCCAACCGTGGCCACAGAAGGGGCATTCTGTTGCACTGGATAGGCACTTGAAGGTGGCATAGATTGATTTTGCTGGACGGGATATACGCTCGCCATACTGTTTCAACCACCGAGTATTACTCTATATTTATTACTCTATGATTTCAAATAAAAGTCATCCAAATGTCACATCGAAATAATGTCTGTGATTCAAAGAAATCAAATGAAACAGAGAAATTAAGTAAGCTCAAATCACTGCGCAACGTAACAGATGCATTTTAACTAGAACATCTAACCACAGATAGCTAGTCTACCCACAACCATTAATCAATAATTGCGTAGCAACTACAGCAGGTACTGTAACAACAATGACACTGCTCTACATCTTGATCTGGATGCAGTCGTTGGAGGAATGCCTATAATAATTACACTGTGCGCTCTGCTTAGACGGTAGCAAAAGATCATGTGAGAACCACCCCTGGAAACAATAACAGCAGCATTGTGTAGTTGTCATAATGTATTGAAGAACACCAATTGACCCTGGACGGGAAATACCAAACAATCAAAAGGTTGTACACTTCGTGCATATAATTAGTACCTCACTTTTAGATCAATGAGTATGCACATTATCTGTTTGTATATATCTCTCTCCTCCAGAAAAAGAAAAAACTAAGGTGTTTTTGGGGGAACAGTTATTTTTCTCTCTCCAGAGGTGCAGCGAATTCCAAATAAAAGCAATTCCACTTAGGCATAGAAGTGGTGAGATAAGACCACCATGAGATGCAACAAAAAGACTGAAAAGCGGCAAAAAAATGTGATCATAAACACCGGCACCTCATTGTACAACAATTTGAGCCATACTATTTGTAAGTAATGTTGGATATTATATGACGCAGATTTGTGGACTCACCCAGTTCGCCCAACTGAAAATCAATGAGAAAAATAATGTTCCTAATGACTATTTTGATAAATTAGGTAACTTTATTGTAGTCTAACCTCTCTGGGGGTGTATTACTATTAACACATTACTTGGCCAGGACCTGCTTTGACAGCGTGAGTGCCCTTTAATTGGCTAGGACCTGCTTTGACAGCGTGAGTGCCCTTTAATTGGCCAGGACCTGCTTTGACAGCGTGAGTGCCCTTTAATTGGC
>JAUYWI010115261.1:0-10648 GCA_034780595.1 Parotoplana pacifica
TTAATCTTCACAGACAACACACTAATGATTCTAGATACACTATATTAGGTTGTAACAGACACTTTAGAGAATGTAATGAATTTTATGCCATACCCTTATATAAAATATCCAATCATACACTATCTAAATTGAACTTTATCTAGTCATATTTTATCAATTATTTAAAACCAGAACTTAATAATATGTAAATGCTGATTTCTATCTTAATACTTCATTTTCTATGTAAAATGTTTACCTACATATCCATTGCTTGACTGATTCTACTATTAATGATGATGCCCAGCCTGTTTTTGAATTGCTATTTTGTAAATTAATCATGTTAGACCATAAATATTCATAGGCAGAAAGTACCATGAATATTCTGAGTGTCAAGCACAGTGAGTATTAAGACAGAGCTCTGATATGAATGTTAGTATCAGATTTGTGTATGGTTGCCAGAGAATTGAAACAGCATTGGAATGTTGAGTATGGGGTCAATGCTTCTGTCAGTACATTAAAGGACAGACTCAACAAAGTTAGATTGGTAGGCCAAATAGCTAAGAGCCACCTTGAATTGGGCTTGCCAGCATCAACAGTGGACAGTTGAACAATAGCAGAATTGCTTTTTCTCTTATGAAAGTCCATTTGACTTAGTCCAGTTGCTACAATGGCACTATGTATAAAAAAGCAATTTAAAAACTGGTAGGGTTGTATATATATATATAAACATGGTACTTGTTTAGATAATATCTGTCATTGATGCTAAAATTTCAAGAATGATATTTACACTTTTTCTTTAGGTATATTTTGGAGAAGGTGAAGAGATCCTCCAAAATTATTAATTTAACTTATGATGCCAAATTGTTCAAACTAAGATAAATTAAATCATAGCAAAGACATACTCACTTGACCAAAATTAGAATATTAAACATGTGTATCCTATTCTATGGAAACCCATCTTCATGTAAAGTATAAGATTTTCATTATTGGACTTTTGGTTTGAGTTTTTGCTAATAAAAAACAAAAATGGCCTCCTGAAAATCAGTATTAAAAAAAATCTATGGATATAGTTACTGGAATTTGAAAATTTAAGTGTTTTATAATACATAATTTTATTTATCCATATTTAAAAAAATTATTGGATGACACTTTTTCATCTATTTCTATTTCTTTAGAATAAAACAGACCACCCATTTATTAGTTTTTTAAATGAAGAAACATGTAGTCATTCTAGCACAGAGATATAAATACATTTCTATGAGCCGGATAGAATATATTGTGGATGAGGTAGGTATTCTTTAGGTTGCAGACTGATCAAACATAATGGCTGGCTGAATGTTTTTAATTCGGCATTTCTTACTATCATCTTTCAAATTTGCCTCAGCTCATTTTATATACAATGAAACCCACTTATTACATACACACTTAATATGTATGTCTGTTTATAATGTATACTTTGTACATTCCCATTTTGTTTGTAAATTGCTATATAAATAGTTTGTTTATTACATACAAGTTAATATGTATACTGCTTAATAAGTAGGTTTTGTTGGTCTCATATTTACCCATTTAATACTTTTTATCTACTAATGTACAAAAGTCAATTACAGACTATTTAAAATAAAATCACTTTTTTACATTACATAGTGCATACATAAAATCACTTTGTAAATTTTGTATTTATGTAAATATTTTAACTGTTAAATTACATATATGAATAAATGTGTATTAGGATGATGACTTTGTTTTAGCTTCTTTAATGCTGCATACATATAAAATTTCTTAATAAGTAGGTTCACTTATAATGTATTACATAAAAATAATGGAGATTTTTTATCATCATTAATATTAATAAAAAGTACCTAGGATATTGGATATTTCTAAACATTTAAGTGGTATTAAAAATCAAAATAAATCAAAACTATTTATTGTGATATAATGATTAGGACTGGTAGAACCTTAACAAACCAAAACGTAAGCATGTATTGGGACTAGCATTCTAAATCAAAGTAAATAAAACAATTTATTGTAAAAAAAAATATTTGGTACCTAATGAATGACCAAAGTGCAAAAAAGAAAAGAAACAGACTTCTGTATGTTTTTGTATATTTGATAAGGTTAAAGTATACTTAACAGATAGGTAGATCAATAAATACCTAAAATGTGAAAAACATATAAGTATACCAACTTCAGTGGGTATGTAGTTTCATTTTTCAAATAAAATAGAATGAGAGAACCAGGGCTTCAACTTGAAATAGTGGTACCATATCTGAATCTAAATGAATACCTCCTTTTTCACTTTTTAAATATGTATTGATCTACTATCTGTTAAGTTAACTTGAACCATATCAAATATACAAAACACATACAGAATCTTGTTTCTGTTTTTTTACTTTGGTCATTCATTAGGTAGCAATTCATACATTCCTGTGGCTATACAATGATGATGCAAACAACCCAGCATGGCATACCAAGGCTAAACTGGGACTTCCTGTGCTTTAAGGGGCAATACTCTCCGTTTCCTGACTATGTCTGTAACTATATGTGTGGGATGTTTGTGTTTGAGGAGCAATCCTCAGTTGTTACTCAATTATGCTATTTATACCAAAAACTTTTTACATTAAGATGAGCATAAATTGCTATTGTTTTGTTTAATATTGATTTTAATGATTTGTGATGCTATTATACAATTGCCACCAGCAGCATATCATATAATGTTAAATATTCATTTTGTGATGCAGTATAATTTATGAGTGAGATTGAGTCATTTTCTTTAAAATACTAAATACTAAATTCCTTATAGTACACTTTAATTTATAATCTAAACAATTAACTCTAGTATGTGTGCTCATATTTTTGTTTGTCTAACTATGAATAAATTATTTTGTATCAATTGTATTGAACAATATTCAAGACTGATGGTAGTATATCACATAAGAAATTGTCCATTTAAATAAATAACATTTTTGTTCATGGTGTGCAGGAAGCAATAATAAGGTTTTTGAAAATAGCCACTTCCAATTACTGTTACCCTATTTCCAGAGAATTAAAAACTGAAAAGAATAAAATATTTCATTTTTTTTGCCAACAATTGAAGTGGTGGCTATGTTTAATATTAGCTTTTTTGTCTTATAATTGGAAACATTACATTTTTGGATAATATGGGTGTATATTACCCAAAAATGTAATGTTAACCATATAAAGACACTTCAAATAAGTTCTTATATTGATCAATGGGCTGACTAGTAAAAACAAGATAATATTTCAAATTTTGAGTTGGTTATTGATTTAATTGTGGTTTGAATGCTTCTGAATGATGAAATAGAAGCTATTAATTAATTCAATGTTGAGTTCAGTTAGTTTTCAAACTACAGTCTTTAATACTATAGCCATTTATATGAACTATGATCAAAAACAAGGTTTTTATTATACAATTCAACTTTAGAGTCAAAGGAATGGAATGTATTAATAAATTTGATGATATGTTCAGTTTCTTTTGAAGTATTATTTTTGTACTATTGTGAGCTCACTAAAGTAAAAAACAGGTGTTTTGTACAATAGTTTGACTTTTGTCAGATTTCAGTTTGAATATTTCTGAATGAAGGAATAGAAGCTATTTATTATTTTAATGTTGGGTTTGGTTGCTTATGGATCTAACTGTGGTTTGTATGTTACCAAATGAAATGGAATGTATTAATTAATTTAATGTTTGTGTTCATTTGGTTTTTGAATTATAGCATTTCTATAACCATTTATATGAGGTCACTAGTATAAAAGTTATTAAAGGTATCTGTTATTGAATTAATGTTTTAATTTATAACAAGTGTGGTCAAACTGGGCATTGTTACTATTGCATTGACTATAGTGTATATGTTACTGCATCTCTGGATATTATAATTATTCTCTAAATTCAATAGTTTATGGAAGTAAATTAATTTTTTTTAAATAATAAAATGATTTATCTACCACTAATTAATAAATAAAAACATTAACTCAGAGAGGTGTTAATACCCTAGAAGTTGGTCTTAAGAATAGGAAATTGATATATGTGAAATCTTGGAACACCCACACCAACTAGGTATTAGTTCCATCTGCTGTTAATAACAGGTGTTGGGAAAAGTATTAAAACTGGTTTAGTCCAACACCAGTGTTCATCAACTTCAGTTTAAGTTTTAAGATTTAGACTGGCAGTAGTCCAACACCAACACCACTGATAGTTCACAAACATAAGCTCTCTCACTGTATTACATGTGATATTGACAGTGCCCACAAATTCACCTTTGATTCAACTAATTGGTTTGTGAATCCATCAGTTAGAGTATTCATGAATTAGAGTAGCAGCTTCAAACTAACCAAAACCTCTATGCTGACATTGTTATTGGTCAAGCTGCTCATGAAAACAAGGAGGAATTGCACTTGAAAGATTCAAAAGTAAAAGAATATTTCAAATATTATGTTTCAAAGTTTGTATTTTGTTACTGTTTGTGAAGTATCTGCTTTAAAAACTTCCTTTCTCAGAACTCATTTTGAAGCATGTGGAATAAAATGTGTGCTACTTCAACAGGAATCTTTGGCTCAATCTTTTAGTTTTTTAATTATCCATTTCTTTTTTCCAAAGAAACAATGATAGACATGGTAATGGAGTAGTTCACCCTTTCAAATGGAATATGTCAGCAGTTGCATTGAGGACAGTGTGGACATGGCCTGGCTTAAAGAGAAAAAACAATCACAGATTTTCTAGGTGGGGGCCTTTTGAACAGGACTGTATAATGCTAGGTGTCCAGGAGATACCTCATTCAAGTTCACATTGCAAATGAATTGTTTCGTATGTGAACAATAAATGCACACTTAAATATAAATATTACAATTTTCTTATTTTTTACTACAATTATTTATGAAAATCTACAATATGAGCAGGTCTTTTAGTTCAGACATCATGAAGTCAAAGTGTTTTAATACACAGATAACTTGTATTTTATGCTTTTAAATAACATATATGCAACTGAATATAGGCAGTATACAGCTTTTACAAATATTTTATCATTTATTGAAAATGACAACAGTTCTATTTGTGATGTACTTTTTAGCTGTCTTTTAGATCCAAGACTAATCAAATTTCTGCTTTAATATTGCTATTACAAAAAATGTATAGAGGATCTAATTTGGCTTCTGTGTTTGATCTAATAAATTTCCAACAATCAAATTTCTATTTTGAGTTGACTATTAGATGAGGTCATTTAGAAATATTATTTTTAGACATTTCACTTAAAGATGTTTATGTTAACTAAAATAAATCAAGTCGAGGTGTGGCTCAGATGTCATTAAAAGTCAGAATTTGAAAATAGTTTGCACTAAAACATACTGTTAAGTATTTCACTTTGTCTGAAGGATTTTTATGACTAAATTATAAAATAAATATTGTTTTTTGACCATGTACACATTTGACCATGTATACATTACTTCTTATCTAATGCATTTCTTTTAATTTGATAAAAAATAATTATTTTGTCTTTGAGAGTCTATAGCATGAAAACTAAGATTGGGAATATCATCCTAATAGATGTTTGAATGCTTTATGATGTTTGTTAATAGAAAACAATAGTTTTGCATATTTAAACATTTGTTTTGATGCAAATTTGGTTTAATTTCAAGACTTGGCCTTATATGAAATGAAAGTGGTAATGAAATTTATTAGAGCAGCATTTTTTCCATCTTGATGCACAATTTTCTATTTATCTAAAGATTAGCACAACTTTTGGTAGACTTTGCAGTTCTGTTATACCTGGTATACTGGATACTATGCCCCCTTAAATTAACATATTTCCCATTGGCTAATTTGGTTGAAATTTGGCACACACATGTCCCATGACTAATGAGTAAGATTCCCATTTTAAAATCAATATTGGGCCTTGACTAATGGCCCTATGATGTCATCAAGTCAGTAGATTTGACATTTTCTAGTTTACATACTACCCCATGTCTAATTAAGCTCAAATTTGCCATGCATGTTCCCTTAATAAAAAATGTAGATTTAAATTTTCACTTCAAAATAATATTGATTTTTGATTTTTTAAAGCTAAAATTTTTGACTTTTTATCAAATTTATTAAAATGCTTCTAAAATCATTTTATTTCAAATTTTGTACATATACTCCGAAAACCATTTGAAACAAAGTATCAGAATATTAGGTCCATCACATATCTTGTTCCTGCCACTCCAACATACAAGGGCTAGTTTATAAAATAATTTTTTAAGGTGATATTTATACTCAATTAATGACTATAAATAATATATTATTAGTTTTCAAGTCATCATTTATTGGCTAAAGTATCAGCTGATTCTAGTTCCAAATCAATGGACCTCAAATTTGGACTTCAGATAAAGCTTTTTTTACTTGGCACACTAATAAATAACATATCATAAAGACTAGATACATATTTAGAAACTATTTTGTTTTGCCTAATTTTAGCATTGAGATTTTTTTACAATGGATCAAGAAAAGTTCATGGAATTCCGCAAGCAAATGCAAGTGAACAATTCAGAATATGCTGATTTTGTGAAAGATTTGGATACTTGGACTACGGATGTGAAGAAGAAAACAACTGATAACAAAATTCCAGCTAACAAAAGTGGAGATTTACCCCCCATTAGAAATAGTTTACTTAAAAAGAAGAAAAAGAAAAAGGTATAAATAATAAATATCCTAATTGTAATATTAATTATGACATGATATGTCTAACAAATTAAATTTAGCAGGAAAATATTTTTTCAGTTAATGCAAGTAAGTGATTTTAATTATTATTTGTATTGACCAGTTCTGTTGTATGGTTGTATAGGCAGGGGAAAAAAGTTTGTGTCATATTTCGAAATAAGTTTGTCGTGGGATATTTTTGGTTCTTATTGACAATTTCTATAAAACAACACAGGCAATTAGTTAATCGAAAGTTTCCAATCTCAATAGCTTCTCTGGAAATGACTGACTCCCAAGTTTTGTGAAGCGATATCTTTTTAGGTCCATCATCTGCTAATAAACTGATTTAATACAAAATGTTTCTTTTCAAAAAATTAAAGCATAGCTAGAAATGTAATGCATAAACGTTGAAAAAAAATTACTGTGTATTATGTGTATATTTATCTTCAGAAGTCTTCAAACGTTAATAATGGTACGACTTCAACTGCACAAACTAAATCTCGGATTAGTGGCTATGACTACAGATCATGGGACAAGTTTGATGTCGATCAAGCAGTCAATCAAATCGATAAACCTGCAAGTTCAGATGAAGAGGAAACCACAGATGAAGAGTGGGAAGATGAAAGACGGAAACGTTTATCTGAACAAGAGAAGGACAGGGGCAACATGATATTTAAGGTAAGGAAGGTGAAAGACAGCTTGATGGACTAATGTGAATTATGGTTTGATCAAACCCTAGCAGTTTGATTGATGACATTCTAAAATTTGCAGGGCTCAAAATTTTCCGATTTTATGGGACTGATTTTAATTATTTTTGAGATAGACAAAAAAAACTATTAAAATATTAAATTTGCGTTGTAAAAAGTGCTGATTTTGGTAGACACAAGGCATTCTAGTTTATAAAATATCATCAATTAATTCGGTTTCAGTTTCTTGTAATTTTACTGTTATATTTTGGTTGCAATATGCAGTGATTGATAACTAGGCATATGGCAAAGGCCGTTAGATTATAAGCTAGCTAGCCTTGTCAAAATATTATAGGACTTCTGAAAATAGGCTAAATTTTCGACATCTTATAGAGCTCGTACATTTCAAATCCTAGAATAACCAATTTCAGTAAGTGGATTGATTGAGCTTTGCTATGTTAACAACATGTACAAACATAAAAATCGGTTTAGTAGTTTTCGAGTTATTAATCATCAAAATTAGCCATTTTCAAAATTTGTTTCTTTATTTCGTTCTTAATCACCGATATGTCCCTAAACTTTAGCCAATTTGAAGGAAATTTGGCACATGTAATGGGTGTCCGAGGGGCTATAAAAATTCGCCTAGGAATGAATAATATATGTTATTAGTAAAAAAGAAACTTTCCATTTTAAGTAAAATTTGGCTTTGAGGAAACAGAATAAAATTAGATGCTGTTTGCAGCAAAAATTACTTTAATACGATGTATACTTTGTAAGATACATAATTTTAAAATAATAAAATAAACTTACTAAATTTACCGTTTATTTTAATTTATGGTGCAATCTATTTAGTTAATTCAAATATATGAATAAACAACAATAAATAAAATAAGATTGACCAAAAAGGCTTAAAAGATGGTTAGTTCTCCCAAAACAAATTCCAAAAATTCTTGAAACAGTAAAAATTCAATCTGGTTGGCTATAATATTTGGGTTGGCATGACTCTATGTACATATTATTAAGTACAATATACTCCGCCTAACTCGTATCTGTATAAGTCGTATTTTCGCTTATCTCGGATTATTATAGATGGAACAATAAATTTCTCTATCATTTATATTATAAAAACCTCTGTTAAGTTGGATTCTGTAAGTGGGATATTCGCCTATCTCGAACTGTATTTCAAGAATAATTGGTACTGATTGTACTATTTTTGTAGTATTAGTCGGATTTCTAGCCTCTAATATTCCGCTTCTGTTTGCCTGAGAAAATTGATGATTGAAAATTAGCATCTCTCTATTTCGCAGTTAAGATGTGCATAATGCTTGCCTTGCCTGTTTTACACATTGAGAGTGGAAGCAGTAAGTATACAAAAAGAGTGGATGAATTGTCTCGAAGCTAATTGGGGTTGGTTACAAACATAGATGCTATTATATTTTTCAAATTTCGCATAAGTCGGATTATTTTGGTAGTAGAAATGAATCTGACTTCGGTGGAGTTTACTAGGTATTTTTTCAGTACATGAATTAAATTATTTTTTAAGATTTTATAGCTAACCTAAGCATATTAACAATGATTTGACGATCTTTGTTTTCATATATTTTCGACTTTGTTGTCTTTAAAATCTTTAAAAAATAATTTAATTCCTGTACTGAAATACCAGTTACTTAATTATTTCTACTTAGAGCCATACCAACCGAAATAGCAGAGCTAGCCATATTTAATTTAATTTATTTCAAGAAGTTTTGACATTTGTTTTGGGAGAGCTAACCATATTTTAGGGCGTTTTTGGCCAATTTTATCTGATATGGAGAATAAAGACATAATATTTTATAAAACCTATTTTACTTTATCCAAGAATGTGTAATGCTGTTTCATTGAAAATGATAAACAATCTTATTAATCGAGTACAAAAAACATCGAATTAAACTAATTTTCATAATTTAAATTAAAATATTACTTACAAGTAGAAACAAATTATCTAATTATCTATTTAGTCCAGAGAAATAGGCTGTTGTTACGTATGACAAAACAGCAACAAAAGGACTAAATTTGAAGAGGTAGGTTGTTTAACCACTTGATGGTTGCATCGTTCAGTTGGATGAGGTCCGCTCCGTCAGGTGGTTTGAAAGTAGGTCATTCGTAAATGAGGTGGTATCCGTAAAAATTTCCGGTGCTCCGCACGGACAAGACGGTTCTATAGCGATGTCTATTTGAACCATGTTCTTCGGGAAGCGTTCATGGCCATTCCTGATTCTGTCAAGCAATGCCGATGAAGCTGATGGCTAGGGGTTTGTTTGTTGGTGTAGGTATATATAGCATCAGAGGACAAGGTGGTGTTTCTTCCCATTCTATGTCCCATCTCTCCCTTGTCCATGATTCAACGTTGTTTCCAAGCGGACAATTATTGATGATGTTTTTGCCATTGTGTTAAATAGTAGACGAGATTTGAGACAAATGTTGGCTTTGCGATGTTTGGTAACTTTTTCGTTTAATAGATGGTTTGAATCTTGTAGAGCTTTTTGTGACAAAGTTGCAAGATGTTTGTCTACGTAAATGAGGAGGTGTGACGCCGCCGTTATAGGGAGTAGCTAAGTGGGTGTATAGTTTATAGAACCTGTGACAATTCTCATTGCGTTGTTGAGGGCCACATCACCTTTTTTTGTATGGGCGCTACCATTTCAAGTTGGTGAGCAATATTCAGCTGGAGCGTAGACTAGTGCTGTGGTTGCCGTTTTTGAGCACATGACTGTCCCCCCCCCCCAAAAGGCGTCGGATGAGATTATTTCTTGCATTAACTTTTTGTATATTTGGTTAGATTGTTCTTTGTAGCTTAATGTTCTGTCAAAATATTTAGGGTTCTTATTACAGGGAATAGTTTCATTGTGCCGTTTCATTGTCCGTTATTAAGATGGAAAGATGTCTTACTGTTTTGTTAACATTAAGTCGGAGTTTCCACTGTGTGAAGTAGGTGTTGACTTGGGTGCGGTTTTTTGTGAGTATGTCCTCGAGAATTTGACAGTTTTTGTGACATGTCATAAGTTCAATATCATCAGCGTAAATTTATTTTTTGGATGTCGTAGTTGGTAGCTCATGAGTATAAATATTGAAGAGGAGAGGTGCTAGTACTGATCCTTGTGGACACCGTTCTTCAAAGATTTTTTCTTGGACCCATTGTCTCCAATATATAGTGTGAAGGTTCTTTGTGATATGAGAGACTACAGAATACAGAACAATTAGCCTGATATCACATGCATCAAAAATCATGCTTAGAATACTAACTAGAAGATTG
>JAUYWI010115272.1:0-10647 GCA_034780595.1 Parotoplana pacifica
GTTTTGACAATAAATATTTTACCTCAGAAACAGATTGCATTGAAGAAGAAATTCAAAACAATGTTATTAAGAAATGCGGATGTCACGATCCGGAACGTTACAAAAGAAAAGGTGCCACTGGCTCATCAATCATTCAACCTACATGTTTGCAGTTTCTTACAGAGGTCTACAACAAAGAAATTGGGAACACGTTTTTAGAATTTATTGATGAATATAAAAAGGGCGGGTACTCTGGAATCTATAAAAAATATATCAAATCATCGACCATAAATGAAACAGAAATTAATCCATTTTATGAGAATTTCCGCTGCTACTACAATGCATTGAAGGAACAAAAACAAATAAATAAGAAATGTCCAATTTTTTGCAATTCAACAATTTATGAAACATCATCAAACTCATATAATTGGCCAACCTCGTCACATGAACATTATTCTATTATGATTCAGTACCAAAATCTTTTTTATATTGAAAATATTACCAAATCGAATATCAGTTCAATGCTATATAGTTATAAGGAAATTTACATATATGAAAGCAACAAAATCATTCATTCTGATGGAAGCAGTGTCATAACCAACAATAAAGCCAGGGAACTTGTAGAACTTTTGCAAAGTCGTTTCACAATGATTAATATTTACACCAACAAAAATCGAATTAATGTTGAAGTCGAAGACTTTATTTACGACATTTATGGTTTGTTATCGGATATCGGTGGAAGCCTTGGAATGTTTCTTGGAATTAGTATTCTCACTCTCTATGACGTCATTATTGCTTTAATCAATGGAATCAAAAAAAAATTTCAGCTGATTATACGTAATTGAATTTTGCAGTTCGAAATTTATAATATTCACTTCTGTATTTTGCACTCAAAACTTTTAACTTGATATTCTTGTTTTAGTACTTATATAAATAGAGATTATCAAAAGTATCAAATAGCACAAATAAAGAATGTTACTATGTACAGCGCTATTAATCAGCGTCAAAAATGGCATTAATTATATTACTTTACACTGCTCTGATTAAACTTTCAAAACATTTTTTATATATATCCGTTTTAATTGAAATGAAAATTAACTAGTAATATACATATATAGAAACAAAATCAGCTGGTGTTTCTCAATAGACATAATGTTGTTCTGTCAATATGTATGCTAGTTGCTTTGCGCCCAAAATTTCAGAGAAAAGACAATCACGTAGAAAACTCTCATATTGTCCCAAAAAATCAATAATATTTCTCTGCGGTTTTCAACGAATATGATTCAAAATTAGATACTTTGAATCTTTGGACAATGTTTCTAATATTTTTGAATGTAGTTTGAATTTGAATTGAATCAAAATACTTTTTAGCAATAATTTTACCATATGAAAATACCAGAGTTTCTTGTACAATGAATTTGCAAAAAATTAATATGCAGTTAGAATTATCTATTCATAAAACATATAGAGTGAAATCCGCTTTATTGGGACTCCAGCTAATTGGGACAATTGTTTTGTGGAAAAATTAGCAAATTACTGAATCATTTGTATATGTACAGTGTTATGAATATTCGGATTAATGAGACAATTTTTGTAGATCACGAGTAAAATTTCTGTAACCATTTACAGATGTATGTGCAAATAAACACCTTAATCGGCGATATTTTTCAGTGGCTCGAATAGGCACATAGTGGATCACATTTTAGAGCACTTTCACAACACAAATTTTCTTCTTTCACAATAATCTCGTCCCTTGTTGTGTTTTGGGTAGGATTTTCTGATTGATTACGTAATCTATTGAGGACATTTCTGTTTTGTTGTTGATTATTTATTTAAAGCAAACTGGATGATTGTGTAATTGATTGAGAGCATTCATGTTTTGGTTTTTGGGTATAGATACCGATTTATGTGTATTTTATGAGAGCTTACAGTAAAATGGATGATTTGGTTAATTGGGCCAACCGGTTAAATGGGATAAACAAACTATTCTTCACCGATGTGTCCCGATTAAGCGGATTCCCCTGTATTTGGATATTTATTACTTAACTAAAATAAATACAAGATAGCATAAGTTGGTCAACAGATACGTTTTAGATATGTTGACAATATGTACATATTTCTTAAAATCGGTTGTGTACTTAAAGTTAGCTATTTATAACAAATGTGTTCTATTTTTTCCCTTCTTTCTAGCTTTTTTTATTTCAAGGTGAACAGATAAAAAGAAACCTCAGCAATTTAAATGAAATCGGATTGCTACCTTATGACAATAGTTTTTTCCATATGTACAGAATTATTCTGTTCTAATAAAACTTACCTTATTATGCTGCAAAAGAAAATATCAATAGAGTTCTAAGAGTGGTGTATTTATTCAAAATATCCTTGTAAATACATTTGAAATATATTTGAAAAAAGATTTGCCTGAAACACCCTAAGAATGGTTAGTTCTCCACAAAAAAATTGCAGTAATTCTTTAAATTAACAAGCGATATTTCATTTTATTTGTTATAGATATTGATAGATATTTATGACATATAATGTTTGGAATTTCATTTGGAAGAGTTCATCATAAAGATAGAAAAGAGTTCAGAGATGTATGACAAAAGTCAGATGCCATTTTTGTTCCTAGATAGTGTGAAGTTCATCGACACATCAAAAGTGACTTTGGATTTTATAATTATCCATTAACATTTGATAAATAATTAAAACTAACATTTTTCAAATTTAGGAAATAATCATACTTGTGCATTCGTCACTCGTAAATTATTTCTCAGGAACTGCTTGAAACCATTAGTTGGCTATACACATCAAATGCATATTTTGTAAAGATGTTGAAAGTCAAATTTTCCTATTGTTCACTCTGAAATTAACTCATCACATGCATATTTTGTAATGATGTTGAAAGTCAAATTTTCCTATTGTTCACTCTAAAATGAACTCATCACATGCATATTTTGTAATGATGTTGAAAGTCAAATTTTCCTATTGTACACTCTAAAATGAACTCATCATATGCATATTTTGTAATGATGTTGAAAGTCAAATTTCCCTATTGTTCACTCTAAAATGAACTCCACTAGACCGACTTTATATGCTTAAACTATGTCATTAAACGTAATTGTGATTTATTTGTGATTTAAGGGGGAAAAGTCATGATAACATATGCAGCAAATTAAAACCCATTTCGAAATTTGGCTTTAATAAGCCGTTCATTAATTTTTAGAAGAAAATTCAGCCAAAATCCTACTAAAATCACATTCAACTACTTTTGCAACACAGAAATATAATTTTACATAATAAACAACATTTTTATGAATAGTTTGTGGGAGATGGTCACTTCCTAATTTTATGACAAACAGTTTTTGTCATAATTCTTGTGTTTTTGATTATCTGTTTATCTTTTTGTATTCTGTTTACTTTATTTATGTTTACTTAACTTGAGATGGTTATTTCTGTCGAATATTAAATTAATGTTGTAATATTATTAATTATTATACAAATAAAATTTGTAAAATCCAAATGCCTCTGATTTTAACATGAGAATGTTATAGACAATTATAACATAATTACAAATCTCACTATTAAAAACGCAGATTTAAAAAAATCAATTCCAGAAAATTATAAAATCGCCTTTTCATATATCTGTTTTTAGAATGTTGTGATTGAAAGAAAAGCTATATTTTTAGGGGGGGCACCTTTTTTAGACACTCCCTGTCTTTCTTTAAAACTAAAAACACTTCTCCAACAAATTTACTGTGTTTTGACATGGGCTTTACAAATATGTTCGCATGCTTTTACTGATTAATTTGGTATAGAAAACTCGCGTTACAATATTTCGAGAGAACTTTGAGCTCACTGCACTTTATGCATTTACCTATCTATTAAAATACTATCCGCCTACAGTCAATTACAATTTTGTGATAGAATAACAGTCTGTCTAATAGGTGTTGTTCTGATAGCCTTGTTTTTTAATGAACATTCTAGAAGTGCTCTTTTAACAGGATCTGTTCAATTATAATATGTTTGCTAAAAGATGACTGTAAACTTAATTTTATAAATTAAATTCTGGTAATCCATCAAAGGAAAACCAGTTATAATCATACCTGGAAACAGGGACAACAGGAGGGAGTTGTCAAGAATCAAATGGGAGGGGAGAAGATAAAAAAAGCAGAGGGGGTGGAAAAAAGGGGACAACACAAGAGAGAAGAAGACAAAAAAGGAGGCAGAAACAAGGAAAAGAGAGAGAGGGCAAAAATCAAAACAGAAGGGAGGGGAGGAAAGAATGAAAAGGAGAGGGGTTGCAATAAAGGAAAAAGGAGGGGGAAAAGGAGAAAAAATGGGAAAGGGGTAACAAGATTAAGAAGGGTGGGGAGGAAAAATGAGGAGAGGAAGGTTGTATAAAGAAAGGACAAAAACGGAATAGAGCAAAGGGGTAGCAACAAAGGCAAAGGGGAGGGTATGATAAAAGGTAAGGGAGGAGGGATAGCAAGAAAGGAAAATGGAAGGACAGAATGAAAGAGAAAAGGGAGGTGCGAGTAGAAAGAACACAAAAATGAGTGGAGGAGGAAGGAATGCAATGGGAGATGGGTAGAAAGAAAAAAAAGATGGCGAAAGAAAGGAGTAGGGGAAGAATTTTTAATAGAATGCATAGCGGGCTTGAAAAGAGAATTAATGTATGCAAATACAATGAAGTAATCATATTCTCTATATGTAAACGTGGCTGTATGTATGCTACACTATATAGGGCTTAGCTCTGCTTCAGGCAGCATGCAAGGCGCTGAGAACATAACCATATTTTGAACATCCCATCAGATCAGGCGTACACAATTCAAAAATAATGCAATACGTAGCAAATACACAGCACTAATGAATAGACAGTCAATTTAAAAATAGAATTCTTCATAATCATTCAATGAGTAGCCACTTTTCATAATTATTGTCAGAATGAATCGAAAGGAAGTAAAGTACTTACAAAATCATTTGGCAATCGGTTTGTTGAGAAATAAACGGTGAGTGAGATCAATTTCGGAGAAGTTGAATGTACCGAGATTAGAAACACAATATACAGGTGGTTAAGAGATCGAAGCAGAGGAAAGTTCAATTTTGCAAAGACTACTGGAAGGCCTAAAAAGACAACAGTAAGAGCCAATCGACTCCTCACAAGATTAGCGACCATTAATCATTTATCAAGTGCTCGACAACTAGTCCACTATTGGAGGAAAAAGTTTTGATTCACACAATTGATAGACGCCTCAAGGAAGCTGGAATAAGAAAACGTAGGCCAGTTGTCTGTCCTTTACTCAGCAGAAACAATACCGTAGCACGATGGTGGTTAATGGCCCATGGACATTGGGGTAGGGTTATCTTCACAGATGAGTCAAGATTTAGAAAATCTTGCAACAATGGTCGTATTATTGTGTGTTGCAGGGTTGGTCACAGATTCGATGAGAGGAACATCACTCACTCTCTTCAAGCTAGAGGTGGCTCCATCCATGTATGGGGAGCCATTTGGAAAGGTGGACGCAGTGAGCTGATTGTACTCCAAGCATCTGTTAATCAGTTTACCTACATAGAAACTCTGAGGAATTTTCTTCAAGCAGATAATCTACCCCAGCATTTCATATTCCAAGATGCTAACGCACCAGCTCGCAGCAAGGATGGTTAATTTCTTGGATACTTCTCAAGCCCGTCCCCTCATTGACAGCCTTCCTCCCCGTCTGCACAGGTATTGAAGCCAATGCGGGACATTTCAGATACTAGTGACCCCCCCGCCCTTCAGAGAACGTGAAAATAGCCCTTTGAAGGGTTATCTACTATGCAAATAATTGATTAAAAATAAACAAAGAGTTTTATAAACGTCTTTAGAAATTTTGTTTTAATTTAAAAAAATATTTCCATTTATTTTGAGACCCAGTTGTATACAGTATATACCTGAGTGTGGCCACGTGGTATTATAACACAATATATTATTCAATGAAATAGATAGCTACATACATTCAGTGCAGTCCACTTTATGTTGTCTTAAAATAATGTTCATAATGCTGTCGCTTCAGTGTTTTATACCAAGTCAAAACAAAATATTTGTAAAACGTATTTCAAATGAGAGTAATTTTACTTTTAAAAATGGGAAGGGGGTCCAAAATCAGACTTGAGTCCCACTTTAAAAATTGTAGCTGCTGAGGTAAAGATAGAATTTATCAAACTCAAAATGCATTGCCCATGCAAACGCATATAAGGATTTTGGATTTTAGAAAATGTTGTATGTAAAGGGGCTGTTTCAAGGTTATCTATACCTAGGGTTGTACGGTATATTAGGATCTGACAAGAAAGGTCACTTTTCGGACAACTGCCATTTGAAAGCTGTTTAACATTTTGATGTAATTCTTTTTTTATCGCGTTGTACCGTCGACACCTAAGAGGTATGACAACTGTCAACTTCATAATTTTTACAGAAGATTAGATTAAAAGGTTAAAAAATCACGATTTTTCTTCTTCTTCTTCGTTTTTGATATTCTTCAGACCCAATAACTATCCCTGAACTTTATTCGATTCTATTGAAATTTGGAACATATATTGGAAATGTTCCAGAAAGAAAACAATTGATATTCTCCCCCAGTAACTGTTGTTAAGGGCCTCAATGTTCCAGAGCAACTATGGATTTATAAACACTAAAAACATAATTGCAATTACATAATATAGTAGAGCTACCTCAAATTAGTTTATATTCTAAATTTGGTGCACAATATGTTGAAGAACGATAGATAATCTGCAATTGAGTGCAATTGCTATTTACACTATATAAACAGTACATATAAGAGAACATAAAGCTGGAATTGAAAAATATAACCAGTCCTGTAAATTATTGTGATTTTATAAATCTAACAACGATTTTATTACCAAACCTGCATAAATAATTTTCTTATATGATGTGGGTTAGTCGGTGGGACATTATTTTACTTCAAATTGAAATTTATAAAATGTCTATAATATTTAATCTCAATTCTCTTGTTCATTTCAATTTATTTTAAGTTTCACTGAATTTATTTGGTAAGCATAGACCAAGGACTAACGTTAGGAGGATATGCCATGGCAGCCCTACACAGGATATGGAAGGACAATGAGATTTCACTCGGTTATTACGGAAGTGCGCCTTATCAAAGCTCTCATATTTTCCATAGCAAACTTACGCAGCAGAATTATGGACAAGATCGGTGGCAGATGGCAAGAGATTTCAAGTTTTTGAACTCTGGTGCTGGTTACAACTTCTCAGAGTCCCTTGGACTGCCAAATAAACAAACCAAACCATCCATGCTGGATCAAGTTGGAAATCCACCTTCTCTAGCGGAACAAATTATCAAATAAAAGTTCATGTACTTTGGACATGTGGCAAGAAGATCGAAGAGTCTAAACAAAAGCTTAATGCTTAGAATTATCGAAGGAATTCTGCGAAGTGGCAGACGTAGGAGCAGATGGATAGACGAACTGAGACAAGCAGCTGCACAGACTACTCAAACTAGACTTCTCTCAGCAGCACAAAATAGAAATTTCAGGAAAATGTTGATCAAAAATGTGGTAGCTAGAGCTCGCCCGCGAACTGACAAGGTGACATAGATCATCCATGGAGAAATACGTTATTTGATATGGTCTTACTTTATAGACACGGGTGCATCAAGGAAATCAAATTTGATGAACATTTTAAATTGGGACCAGTAACATATATATAATGCAACTATGAATCAATGGATCTTTAAAAATAATGATTTCAATGAATCAATAAATCAACTATTTAATTAATCGTTGTATTAGTGGATCAGTGAACTAATGAATCATTGAATCAACAAATCAATGCAGCTGTTAAAATCTGTGGTTAAAACAACTGGGTATTTAGCAGTGAAGTTACATACATGATATCGTGTAGGTGGCAGACATTAAAATTTACCTATAGAACTGTGCAGGATAGAACTGCATGTATGCTTCTTTGCTGATGGCTACCAACATGTGGCAGGCTGGGCATCTAGAATAACTTGGTGAACGAATTTAAGTGAGGGGGAGGTACCACAGCCTTTAGTTCAAATCTTTGAGAAACTCCCATTTTGGTTTACCATTTCGATCCCCGCTAATTATCTAAATGCAGATATTTATTGTATTCTCGCATTGTTAGTTATATTGAACACGATAAACTACCTACAGCGGCCGCATCTGCACAATTTATTTGTAGAAACTTTGATTATTCTTCCCAGGCTAATGGCATCCTTACAATCGGAATTCATCGCTGCACAAAAAGCGGAAATATGAAATTCAATAGCAATTTTCTGTATTGTGTATATACCATTGTGAGAAACTGTTGTCAGTTTTATATTTTTTCAACCAGTGTTTTGGATAAAAGAAGCTTCCAATAAATCCCGTCTCCAATATCTTAATTGCGTTTTATTATTGTAGTATTCTCCCATTGTTATATTAAACTTGATAAACTGCCTACAGCAGCTGCATTTGCACAACATATTTGTAACAACTTTGATTATTTCTCCCTGCCTTGTAACATCAAAAGAGCGATTAGGTATATCATTGTATTTTGGAGAAAACTCAGCTGAATACTTCCCAAAGCTATCAATATCTATTTTGAAATTATCGATTTCTGTACCCAGGAGTGCGAACCTGATAGAAATTGCGAATTAAAGAAATAATTAACACAACACTTTTTCAGGGACGGTTTTTTCTGCAAACAACATTTTCCAAAGTGGCAAGAAAATAGTTAAGGGGAATAATTACATTGCAATCTGAGTTATAAATATTAATTTTCAAAAATATTAATTTCAGTTTGGTCTAAGACCGGCGATTTTGAGATTATTTTGTTTAATTTACAAAATTAAAAATGAACTTTTTAAAATATTTCCCATGCTTTAAATAGTTTACTATGTCCTATGTAGAGTCTCAATACATTTTTAGCTTTCCAGTGACATTAGAAATCGGCTAAACATCCTCACATTATCCAGCGTGTATATGAAACCACTTTGAAATCGACTGGACAAAATGTTGAACTGGTTTAACCAGTCGAGCCCCCACTTTGACTGCTTCCACAAATCGTTAGCAACTCTACAAAGACACTAGTAGAATAGAATATGGTTTTTATGATGTATTAAACTGGAGTAACACGTGGCATATGGGACTATGGGACCTATCAAAATATTCCCCGGTGACTCTCAAACTTTCCAGAAATACTCTGAGATCTAATGGAACTTATTTTTCAGGTCCTTAAGTCAAAGTGTGTTCTATTAATTCACTGTTTCTATTAAGGCTCAACATTTTGTGGTATAATGACACAATTATTACGTAGCAATTCTATCCCGTTTCCTCAAATTGATCAACCAGTTTTATGCATCTCCCTTCCCATTTCCATTTTATTATCGTTAAGTAAGTAATTTCATGTTTCTAAATCTATGAACTTGGTGAGTTTTACATCATGGGAATAATTAGGTTAGCTGTGAATCTCATTTGTTTGAATTTTCGCCCGATGTTCATCAGCAGAAAGTTTTATGAACTTTGTATGTTTTTACGACAACGCACTTTCAGAGTATAACAACTATTTTATCATTATTTTGAGTTCTAGATCTCCTCTCGAATAGCTGAAAATGTATGCAATCAAAAGCCGGTAAGCTTATTTTGAGTTTAGTAAAAGTGAATACATTTTCTAAACTTCAATGAAAACACTAGGGGAATACCGGCCAATTACGCCATATTAACGAAAAAATGATACTATTTTTGTCCATTTTTGTATTTCACATCTAAATTGTTTTTATAAATGTATTAAAATGTTTCCTAGTAGGTAATATAAATCAAAACTTCATACTGTGTATGTAATTTCTTATATTTTATCCTAAAAGCAAGTGTATGAAAAACGGCAAATAAATTTGTTGTGGGTAAAAACGCCCACCTAGGGCGTAGTTACCCCGCGATTCAAAACTTTAAAAAATATCATGTTTGAATATGATCTTTGTTTAATTGCGCCATAATTTGAGATATATAACAATACTGTAACAAGCATAAGATATAATTATAATAAAACAGGCTAGCAAAAGTCTAAATTTAAACAGACATATAAAAGTATATAAAGTTAAGCAGATTAGTAGATAGCCTAATGTTTGTAGCAATCAGAGTTAAATTTAAGTGTGCTACTCATCTAAGCAGTTTCTACAGATTGTAATAGAAAAGCAAGTTTCGCAGGCCCACTTCAAGCATTCTATGCATTGGAACCAGTGTTCATTCGAGTTCGCATATAGTGCAGAGCAAACGCAGCAGATATTTTCTTCTTGGTCAATGGCTCGAATGTATCTGCTACATGTTGGTTGATCCATTTGCGGTCCCTGAATGCGTGTGGAACATATTGGTTGATCCATTCGTGAATTGCCTAAAATTAAATGTTACGAAAATACTAGCAATTTGAAAGGGATCTAAAGTTTCCAAAGTACCTACCTATGCCTAGACAGATACCTAAACAGATAGATAGACAGATAGATAGATAGACAGATAGATAGATAGATAGACAGATAGATAGATAGATAGATAGATAATTAGATAGATAGATAGATAGATAGATAGACAGATAAACAGATAGATACCTAAACCTAGACAGATACCTAGATACGATTGATAGATAGATAGACAGATAGATAG
>JAUYWI010115283.1:0-10647 GCA_034780595.1 Parotoplana pacifica
TCCCATAGGAATACCTTTAATTTGATTAAAAACAAGAGGACCGAATTTAACAAAAGTGTTGTAAAGAATAAATTCAAGAGCAGCACACAGGTCTGTACAGGTAAAGTAAGAATAATTCTTAGGTGGAATTGTTGGTGAATAAAAAGCTTTAGATGCATAAAGATTGACAGCAATGTAGTTAAAATTAGAATTTAAAAACATTTTATTAATAAGCTTACTCATTAAGTGGCAAATTAATATATAGTGTGCTGAAATCAAATGTAAGAAAAGAATGAGCTAATGTTATTAATAAAATCTAAAGAATTATTTACACTCCAATAATGACTAATACATGTACATTTAGCAATTGCATTGCAGTATGATTTAAAATGATTTTTTATACACTAAATGAGTTGTAGTACTATTAGCAGCACCACTGAGAGATCTAAACTTGTAGGGTGACTTATGAAACTTAGCAGTCCAATATATATTAGGAATGTTAGTATCTTTACTAATTCTAATATGAACTTCATGGGCCAATTGGCAATGATCTTAATCAGACAATCTTGTCCATCATCCACACCTCCCTTGATATTGTGGTTGAATGGAGTGAATCTTAGCATGTAATCAAACAATAACTTAATGCAGAATCATGGAGATGCAGTTGATGTGCAATTTGGCAATTACTGAGATTAGTATGGGTTCTTAGAGTCATTATTTGTACTCTAGTAGCCTCTGCAAGTAGCATTGTCTTGAAATCTAAACTGAATATAATGGCTTAATTATCAACAAGCAAAATTGATTTCTTGGAATATACAACATCATTAGATTAATTCTAAAACTATTTCTTTGGAAATTCTAAGGAATAGTAACTAAACTTTAAACAATTTATTTCCAGTATGCTATACTTTTATGTCCAACACTCTAGTTCTAGTTTGATGAAATTAAGCACTTCTGATAAAATATGTCTTGAGTATGAATGTAATATATAAACATTGATGATATTGATGGAATTTTGGTTATTTATTAAATGTTTAGGTCTGTAAACAAGAGAAAATATTTAAAGATGAGGTATAGATAGGTAGTTCATGGATAATTTTTAGTTTATTTGGATACCATTCTTGTGCACATAGTAGGCCTGCAAATAACTGTATCCCATGGGATACCAAATTTTATGTGGTGGTATCCTGGTGGGGTACCACATTTTGGTTAAAGATTTATTTGAAACTTACTTTTAATTTTAAGCTATGAAAGATCTATGTATTTATAAATTAAGGTGGATGACATTAATAAGTATTAAAATTCATTTCAAGTTAATTGCATCTGTATATGTAATACAGTTTAATGACTTATATTCTTATCTTCATTGCTTCCTGAGAGAAATCACCTCAAATGTTTCTATTCATGGCACCCAACAATTAAAAGTAACCCATTTCCTTAACATATGCAACAGGCATATTTTCTTTACTATCTCCATCATCTTTTAGACATTGTTGTTAGAATTTCTCTCATCAGCTAAAAGCCACTGTTGATGTCCATGTTGCTGTAACTACATCTTTAAGGATTATTGAGTGATGCTTATCACAATCTAAACCTGGACACTATTTATCTTCCACAGTTCTTCCAGATTTTTGTGATTACATTGATGTTGTGGAGTGCAGTACAAATCACAACCAACTGATTGTTACAGTATTAATGGCACTTCAAAACCAAACAACAGACTCTGAAACAAATGGAGGCAGAAGAACATCTTGAAGTGCTATATTAAAGATTCAAGGTTCCTCTTATTATGGCAGCCTATGATCACACACCATGGTCTCTAGCTCATAACCATGATAGACAAATTGTTTAGCTCTTTAAAACATAAGAATGACATTTCCAACACCAAAGACATTCTATCTTAAAGTATGCATCAATTATGGCTTTCTTGTTATGCTCCAAATTTGCCAATACTGATTCATTTAATTTTGACCCTGCTATATCAAACAGTGATTGTGAAAGAGGCTTATCCACAATGAAACAAGTTAATACAGATATCTTTTCAAGCTTAGTCCCTTTAAGGTATTTTAGGTTTGTGAAAATATTTTGGAAGTGAATTAAATTATTAGGCTTCTCTTTTACCAAATTGCATTTTGCCAATATGTTTGTTGTTAATTAACTACAAGAATTAAATTTATTTGTTCTGTCAATTCTTGGTTTCAGATATTCCAAAAATAAAAACATTAATTGTTCACCATACTTAGCAGTCTTTTATAAACAACACATCTGCCATGTGGCTAAGTACAGTATTAGCCGCATGGCAGATAGGTTTTTTTTGGTTTTTTAACTTACCATTAAAATGACTTATTCAAGAAAAAACTAACCCTAATGATTTTAATTTTAAATTTTTTTAACAATATTGAAGTAACACATTCACTTTGTACTAACAAAATATCTATTATGAAACAACAATTTCAAATATAAATCCATATCACTGACTGCAAACAACTCAGCCATGTGTTACATAACTCATTAACACATCTCTAACAAATAACTACAGTTAAGTAATAGTTCGAACATGGTAGTAGATGAGGTCACTACACAGCTCCCCCAGAACTATTATTGAGTCTTATAGATTGTGGGTGTCCACGTTTTGGAAGCATAGCGGCTTCTTCATCTAAAAGATAGGCTGGTTTTAAGTGATCAATTGAAATAATTTCTTCTTTATTACCACATTGAATGCAAAAAGTTTTGTTTTCTCTTTGTAATACTTTATAAGGTCAAAATGAAGGGAGTTTAAGAGAAACAGCATTATTTTCACTCATTTTATCATGTTGGGGTCACCAATTGAAGTGACAAGAAAACACTTCATTTTGTAAGTAGTAACAAAATATGTATTGTGAAACAACCATTTCAAATATAAATCCAATCACTGACACCAAACAATTCAGACATGTGTTACATAACTCATTAACACATCTAACAAATACCTACAGTAATATAATAGTTCAAACATTGTAGTAGACAAGGTCACTACAGTTCATAACTATAATCTATACTTAGGTGTACAAACAAAGTTCAAGTTTAGCCATATACAATATATAAAGTGCTAAAAACAGAATTTTGTAGGCAATTATTAGGTGGCAAGAAGACACTTTTGTCCCAGTCTAAATATTGGGGGAGCATTTAATAATAGGGAAGGAGAAATGAATTTTTGATCCTCAACATCAACTGGAAAATCATCATGATCCATCTTTTGCTTCTTGTTATTCAACTTTATTCAGCATGTCAGAAATGTTTTTTCAGACTCTCATGTAATTCCAGTTTCTTTGCCTATTCATATAATGCTAAACTAGTAATATGAAGGCCATTTATAATTGCTTTTTTTGTGAATAAGAATTTGATGTGTTGGATAAAAATGTTCATGGTGATCACATATACATTCATTAGTATCAAACAATCAATTCTTGTTCTTAAACTAAGCATATCTTTTGAATATCTGTAATATTTACCAAACCTGTAGTTTTATTAAAAATTGGTTTATGACATTCTAAAGCTAAAGTTTTAACAAACATACAATCTTTGATAGTGGAAACAGTTGATTATGAAAGTGAAAATAATAGCATGAGATGGTAAATTTAAACAAATATTTATTTAATTAAAAATATCAAAATCTATGTTTCAACTTAACATATTGACAAATTATATATTGATAACTTTTCTGAGACTGCTTATTTTAAATGATCAAAATATTCAATACATTTATTTTCAAATCAAATCATATAGTCAGTCTAAAATCAGAGTACAGTATTATTATTATTAGAGGCAATTATTACATAAGTTCTATGATAATATTAGTCTACTCCATATCAAATTGAATTTATTATAAATAGAACATCAATTAATTATCAGAATACTTACTTGAAATTATGATTGGCTTAGTGAGTGTTGGTTATTATTACTATTTTCAAAATTAAATTATGATAATTTAAATATACCTAAAATTTAATAATGTTGCATATTTAAATAGTAGAGGAGCTTCTGCTTAATACCTGTTGGCTGACCAATTCATATTTTTAAGTTTCTTAAAATTTTACTTTTAAAGTAGTATTTTTTCATATTTAATTAAAAATGTAACTCAAAAGCAAGTAACTCAAGATAGATCTATGTCAATGTTCAAAATGTAAATCAAAAGCTGGTAACTCAACAACATAGGTACACTGATTTGTAAAATAGATGACACTTTTAATTTTTGTATGATTTTATGAAATTTTGAAAGTATAGTTTTAATCACCAAAGAGATGTTGATCTCAAAATACAATTTTATGAATGTGTTATTAGTTGTAGACATATGATATTTTGACAGAAAAATTCAATACAACACTATCACATGCTGGCTAAATCTTAGGCTTGTTAGCTAAGCTAGAGAAATTGATTTCACCTCTTAATTTTATCTTACAGTAAAACATTGACATCTATTTTGTAAAAGCAGTATATTTCTAAATATTTCAATGCTCAAAATGTAAATTAATAATACATAAATCTATGTATGGCAATGCTCAAAACCTAAATAAAAGGAAAATAACTAAATTGACTTTCTTTTAAAATATGATTATCAATTCATATATACACTGCTGCTCATTAAGAATGATGCACCCCCATTTTTATCTATATTTTTGATTTGCAGCACTCTGACAAGTTTTTTAAAATTTATATTAAATATATTTATTGATCATTTAGACATGTTTACCCATTAATATCACTATCTTTCATTATGTTTATTCAATGAAGGTTCTGGATGTTGTTCTCCTGCATGAAGTTAATGACCACATGGGCTGTGTGGCATGGAACATTGTGTTGCTGGAAGATAAGGTTATTTCTTGGCAAGTCAAGGGGAGGAGGTGCTGCTGGAGGATTGACATGTTCCTCTGTACATTGACATGACCTTGAACTCTGGCAAGAGGGTGTGGTCTAATGATTGTGAAAGCACCCCAGATTATAATGGAACCACTTCTTGAGTGGACAGTTGGATAAATGTGCTCTGTGAAGAGCAGTACCACATCTTTGTTGGACTTACCTATGCTGACTACCTATAAGATGAATAGAGCTTTCTCACTTTCTGTCTGTGGTTAGCACTGTCTCTTTAAAATAGGGATGCATTATGTATGTGGCTGAGCACATACCTAGTAGGCAATCAATAAGCTTGTCTTTGCAGTGAAAACCTAGTTGATTAGTCTAGAAACATTGTCAAAAGAATATTGATTGAATTAAATATAAAAGCAAATTGAAAAGATATCCTTTTAAGCCTCAAAATAATGAAATATTAATGAATAAGTATTTAAAAAACAATGGGTGCATCATATTTAATTAGTATTTGTGTATATATATCCATGTCAATTTTTGTTAACTTTGCCTGAGGCTGAGTACTAGATCTGTTAAACTTTTTAGCTTAATTATTGCTCCTAGACATAGTAAATTTAGTGATGAATTCATTAGTTGCCTAATTTGTTTTTGAAGTAATTCTCACATAATATATGGGCTCTTAGATGCTTTGAAAAAATTTTTCTGACAAAAATATGGATAGAATAACATTGATTCTAAATGGTTTGTTTTGATTTAAGTTTTTGCATTTTTTTAATTATACAAAGCTGAAGTATAGTATCTGTGTAAAAAGTAAAAAAAACAGAAAAATTTGAAATCCAAACAAAAGTATGTGAACTAAATCTTATTCTTTCATAATTTTCTTTAAAAAAATATTGGGTGTACAGAGCATCCAGAAATTCTTTCATTAATTAACATATCAGACATTACAGATAAAAATCTAACAATTTTTTTTCTTGAAATCATAAAAACCATCAACATTTGGTTTTGATTAACTTGAGCTGATATGAGATTAGCAAATATTTTGTATGTTATTTTTAAATTTCAATTTAAGTTTTATTGTTTGTACATTACAATTTCTGACTTTTAAAATATATTACTATAATAAATAATAGAGAAATAATGATTCCACTTTTGATGTATATTATATACAAAATGATTGTATCTTTTAGAAATATGACCTCTGAATAACCTGGTTAATGTACCAAAAATGTAACCCACATTTTTACACATTTAAAATAAAAACACTTTTGATGTAGGAGGCACATTCTCTAACCAACTAAGTGCTTTTTAGTGTTTAAATTGTCTTTATTATAAATATTTATTTATGATATGCATTCACATTAAATACCTATCTCATTTTAAATATAATAAATGATTAGGAAATACCTATTTAGAATAAGGTTGGTTTAGATATAACAACTTTGTTTAAGTATGAATTTTATCTTTATTGTTTGATTTTAGCACTAATGCTATCCTTTAAAAAGTGTAAGTGGTTTTATTATAATGAAATAGATGTAGAATTTACTTTACTATCTTGAAATAAAAGAATTAAATATATTTATATAACAAATGAGAATGTTTAAAAAAAGTTTTTTATCTATTTATTTATTGGTCAATATTTTATTGTCTCAGATGTTAGCACTGATCATCAAATCAGCTCTTCTGATGACAGTGATGATGGGCAACAAGTTAGCAAAAAGGTGAGAGTCAATTGTTGCATTTGATTTAGATATTGCCACAGAATTAAAGGAAATAAAATCTATTTTTAGCTAACAAAAACTAAATTCTAGTACTCTTTCTACCAAATTTATAAGATGAAAGATGATGTTGAGAAATATATTTAAAGTTCAATCCATAAAATTTTAATCTATAGATTTGATTGTTAACTTTGTGATATATGTTATACAATAATTAATGGCATTATAATGTTATTACTTTTTGTTTTTTTGTGTAAATAGGCATAGATTTGTGAATTTTAAAATTAAATCTATTCTCAAATCTGATTATTTTCTATCAGGTTGAGAAATATTTTCCTTTATTTTGTACATTTTTAGCACTATTTGTTTCATATTGATATCTATATTTAGTTTTAAGCATTGTACCAGTTAGATAACCCAATTTTCTTATTTTAGATATGCCTATTATTTCCTCTTAATTTCACTCTATCCCAAAGTACAATTGAATATCAACAAGGTTATCCAGTAAGTTTTAATGTTAGTTTCTATAGTGTGTTTAGATAAATACCTTTTTATGGTCTTTTTTAAACTATTGATGAAGATGACAAGTTTCCTGATAGAAAATTGTTATTTGGTTTAATTTTTACAAAATTAGATTTTATTTTATTTTGTGAAATTTTTGGAATGAGATATTAACCATAACAAAATATTTCTTCCTTCAAAGACGTTTTTTGGTAAATGTTATTTAGTTTAGACTCCAACATGCACATTTTTAGCCTGCACGAGTCTGTGTAAACGTATTGAACTAATTTACTGTAGGTACTACTCGTTACAGAGTGGATTTGAACACACCACCTTAGATTTGTTAGTCCAACACGCTATCCCTTGTCAAGAACATTAGGCTAATAATGCACCATAAAAAGTTTCTGTCACATCCATAGGTAATTGTAATTTCGTATTCATCTGTGATATATTAATAAGTTTCTAATATTGATATGTACTACTTGAAAAATTAAAATAGCACGTATAAATTATGTATTTTATTAGAATATGTATCAAAAGAAACTATGTTTAGAATCATTTTCGGCCTAAATCTCTTCGTAGAAAACTAACTTTATTGTGATCTATTTATGGATGTACTTACAGGGCCGGAGGCACAGTGTTGAAAGTGAGGGGGCTCTCCTAAAAAGTGGAGGAGGCTACATCTATATGTTGGATCTGGGGTGCCAGAAGACTTTCAAGGATGGGAGGGCAGAATACAGAAACACATTCACATTCAGGACTCTAACTTGATATTTTGAAAACAAAAAGAAATATTTACAGGCCACTGACCGCTCTGCTCCCTTGGAGTTGCCCTCTAACTTTTGGTAGGGGGTATGGAAGTTTTTCACCGGAAAATAGTGATATATAAAGTGTCAAAAGGGCCTTCAAGAAATATTTTTTAGGATGTTTCAGTCAATTGTAAACATGATTGTGGAAGCTCGATATAATACAAAAGTGGGGGGGGGGGGTCTAGCACCCCTGGTTATATCCTTGACTTCTGCATTATTTTTTTTCACCTGTTTGATAAACTTATTAAAAATACCTCTACTAGAAGTACTTTAGCTATTACTTTTTTAAACTATGTATCCTACGACCCAAAACTATTCATTTCTTTTAGAAATTAAAAGATAAATTGCAGTTAAAGGACAATTTTCTGTTTTACCAAAATCGGATTAGTTCACAACCAAAACCAGGTAAGTCTCCAATACTTATCAGTGTCTTAGCTGGATATCGTAGCTTGAATAAGAACTGTGGGTCATTGTTTTTAGGCGGGACAATTGAAAGTATATTGGATTCTTGGTTCGGAAATTATTCCTTGTTGGAGGATCATCATGGATATATTCAATGGTTTGTTGCAGTTTACTTATTTCAGCTTCCCTAACACAGATCTATGTAAATGAACAGTCTATGTACCTCTAGTGTACTCAGAATATATTAAATTCTTATCTCTCAAAATATCGCATTTTCACGTATATCCCATTGGCTTAAAATCAAGGTACTCACTGCTGTTGATGTTTTAAGTAAATTTAACAATTTGGCGTTGTCCTAAGTTTATGGGAAAGGCAGTTTCATAAAAGTAGTTTATGATAATTTTAGAATTATGATTCAATTCAATACTACTTCCAAGCATAGGTTGTATCATAAAAACGGCGTTCTAGTTAACAATATGCATAAATTACTTTACAGTGCAGCCCAAAAGTTAGCAATTATTGCAGTGGTATGAGTCTGTAATTTTAAAACCATATCATACATACAAAGTGTACTGATACTCATACAAAGGATAAAAAGTCAATATTTGGTAGGATAGTCCTTGTTCTTTAGTGTTGCAGAGATCATGCAAGCTTTTTGACACACATGGGGCGATATTTCTTGTGTCCAGACCTTAATTTCTTCCTTGAGTGCCTCTAATGTTGTGACTCGATCCTGGGCAAGTATCTTTTTCATATACTCCCATAAATTTTTAATAGAGTTAAGATCTGGCGAATTGGGCTGCCAAATAAGTGTTGTCTCAATCTGCTGTTCATGCAACCAGGCAACGGACAGTGTGGCATGGTGCTCCATCTTACATGTTGTGGATGTTTCTAAAAGGAACAATGTGGTTCTTCAGCACCTGGTATAGAACAGCATTCATTTTCACACCTTTCGACAGAAAATACAAACCTCGTCCGTGCGCATTGAAACAGTCCCATATCATGATGGAGGGCGAGTGCTTGACAACTGGACGGGCATAGCGAGGATCACGTGGATTTGTGCCTGTTTGTCAGCGTACATGTGTCTCAGCAGGCTGAAATAACTGAAAAGAACATTCCACATGACTGGGGATCATTGATCAATTGTCCAGTCCTTGTGAAGATTACTTAATTGCAGTCATTTTGCTAGATGGCTCTCTTAGTGCTGGAAGGTCTGGAACCTCGGCTTTCCACTGATCACTCGCTTGATTGTAGTATTAGGGACGTTGTGGAGCTCTTCAATGTTTTCCCTGGACCTGTCTTGATGTGACAAAAGGGTTGTACTTGATTAATCGAGACATTCGCCGTTGAGTGTGTTCACTAATAACACAAGGGCACCCGCTTCTTTGTGCAGCTTCTAGTCTCAAGAACACGGACAGCTTTATTAGATAAGCCAGCCTTGTGCAATTCTACACTTGATTTTCTTTTACCTGGGGATGCCTGTTTTTTTCGCATGACTTTAGAATATGAATGCTTGATGAATTTTAACCCATGATTGTATGCCACTGAAAGACTGTCAGAATGACAAATTTGTGCTTGAGAATTCAGCACAAATTTGTTGTCAGCTGATGAGATTGAGCAATAACATTTGATAACTCATAGAAAGTAATTAATAGTTGTTCTATCAAATTGCTAAACTTTTTGGGCGACACTAGTGTTGATTTGTATCTATACGAGATTATCCTGTAACTGAAGGTCAATTTTTTTTAAACAAACTGGGGACCGATGACATCATCTGGTCCAAAAAGTTAAATTTTGTCAGTTTTGGTATGTATGTATGTAGGTCCACTAACTCAGTAACACAATTCCATAACTATTTTTTGAAAATATTGATTGTCATTTTTGTGGCAAAAAATCAAAATTTTGGCCAAAATGACTCAAAATTCGTTAATCAATATTATTTTTAAAAATAAATTTATGAATTTGTTACTGAGTGCCTAGTGGACCTAATGACGTCATTGGCCCCTCATATCTACAGAGTTTTAATAGGGAAACGTTATTCAACAGATTCTGATAGTGCAAAATAATTACATTGATTTAACATTTCTAATATTTTCGGAATTTGATAGAAATATTTTTTCATTTCTTATTTATTTTATATACTTTTATCTTATCAGGTTATTCCCAATTCGAGAGCAGGGCCTTAACTGGAGAATTCATCCACTACAAATGCACGAAATAGAGGTAGGGACATAACCATGACAATCACGACGCTATCATAAAATCAGTCATCTATCTATAGTGTGTTCTGCCGAATCAGTTATTATGTAGGTTCAATTCTATGGCATCCACTTTCTCCATCCTTTTCGGTTAGCTGCCCGGTCCTTCAATTCTCTATAGGTGTTTGGTTTGAATTC
>JAUYWI010115294.1:0-10645 GCA_034780595.1 Parotoplana pacifica
ATACACAAAGGTTAATAAATCCATAGCAAATGAAAATCCAGACGCAAAAGCCTTGAATTCTATCAATAAATTGATTAACACTCTTTTAGGATAGTAGAGTAAACTTGATAATACAATAATTTATATAAATACTTTTGGTTACCCGTTATATACATTTAATAGGACAATTTTAAATATGACATGTTTTAGACAACATTGGTTGACGACAGATAATATACTACTTTTTAATAAATACGACATTATGGTTGATACCCATTCAATTTTCAATAATGAAATCAGCTGGTAGAAGGCTGGCCAAACAATTTCAGAAAGAATATACAACTTTACTTAGCATACAATTTACTGAATTGTCTATGTCCTAATCTATCAATTGTTCTTTTGTTTCCCGAGTAGCCATTAGCTTTAGAGCAAAAATTACGGGATGTGATGGAGTGTACCCAACTTCAAAAAACCTATATTCAGGTTTAAAAACTCAAGTTCTGTTTCAGGAGTTTGGACCTTCAATTTAGTTGAAAAACCACAAACTTTGAGATGTATTCCATATTAAAAGCTATTCGCAGCAATTTTCTAACTATGTATATAAGTTGGGTACCAATGTAAAAGCAAACTTTTAAAAACAAAATTTCCATCCATCAATAGGACATTATTGCTTTTTGCAATATGTCGGCTCATTTTTGTCAAAATGCCCATCAAATACTTCCTGAAAACACCCCTTCTCACATTGCCAATTATACTACTGATTATATTCAACGAAGAAACGTCTGTTCATTGCTTGACATGCATACGTTTGATATAATGGTCTGGGCAGCTATCCCCAGCATCGGCAGAGGTTGCCTGTGGATAAAGGCTCAGGGAACAACAATCAAAGCGGCCAACCACCTTGAAAGTTTAAAAATACAAGTTTCCACCGTGTATGGAAATCCGAAATACAACAATACTACAACAGGACAACGAACTAAGAAGGTGAAGGTTGGTTTCAAAAAAGAAGTTTTGAATAGTTCTCAAATAACAGAAACTACATATACTTCACGTCACATAACGTGTGGCCACCGAAAATAATTTTGCCGAAATGTAATTGAATCGATGTCATGATGGATACAAAGAATATTGGAGAACAAAATACAATGTAAAGAATGTTGATTAATATACTTAAATTAATACCTATATTCGACTTGGTTTTTTAAATTAATAAAATATTTTGGATACCATGACTTATGTACTCTATATATTTTATACAAATTTCGGGAAAAAACTTTAGTTCAGCAATGTATATTTCTAATGTACCATGGGCGAATGGGCAACATATTCCATTTAATGGATAATTTTGTTGGACAATGGTGGGGTAGCTGTTTTACTTAGTAATACAACAAGTAGATTTCGAATGCTACATATTGCTTATGAGTAGTATAGGATAACCGAGAAGTATTTATCAGCTTACAATTTAATCGCCATCCAAGTTCAATTTTGAATTTATAAACGGATAGCAATTGATTTGATTAAATGTCAAATAAAACTTAGATATTAGTCTGCAGAAGATAACCATTTTGTTTTCCATGTATTTTATAAATTTATTGAAAATATACAAAATGGTTCTTGCATGATTAGTGTACATGGTTTAGAAGTGATATTAGTCGACTTAAATCGACGGTTTTAGCCACTAGATCCTCAACAATGGTATGGTAAGAACCAGTTTCACGTTTGGTAACTTTACTTCCTTTATAAATTGTTAAAGGTTTAATTTTCGGATTGCTATATTTCCTCTAATTACAACAGATGTACACCATATTAGTCTTAAATCTTAGCAATACAACTATTCATCTCTAATCGTTTTGGAAATTGAACACGATAAAAAGTCTAAATTCAGAGGGGTTTAATATTTGGAGGTATTTAGAGATTTTCTATATAAATAATTCAATTTCTTGAAAATAAAAGGTATTTACTGCGCTTTAAATATGTACATATACTACAAATGCGTATAAATCTCAGGGCAATTATTGGTAATAGGTGAGTACACTGTCATTCAATTTAGAAACACGAAAGAATTACCTACACATTTACGATTATGGAATTACAGCAGGAAGGCTTTTCATTTGGAAGTTGGGATGGCCTGTAGTTGCAATCTTTTATTTTGCCCCAATTTGAGTAAGTATTTCGCACGATTTTTACCAAAGCCTGCAGTTCAACCTCACTGACATAAAAAAATATGAATCAACATCAGGAAACTATGTATTTTTGTATTATCCATAGATTTATTAATAGATACATATCTACACTCTCGGAATATACGAAAGTAGCAATACGACTTCATTGTTTCATAATAGATATTTGAAAATGTGTGTTGCAAACCTGCACACTTTATTTTCAAGCTCTTTTGTGTGATTTGTTAATGTATTTTTTAATAATGTAAAATAGTTATACAAAGCACAATAAACAATGATGTCTATCACGTTTTTTGCAGATTGTTATTTATTAATCGGGTGAACCTTACTATCCAATGCCCCTAGATGATACTCTTGTTGGACTTTAGATGGTTAAAAGTAACATTACTTACTGCGCATAAATGATTGGACTTCTTGAATTTCCAAACTGTGCTCATTTACTTCCTGTCTTATTCGATACATTTCTTCGGCTTCTTTCTCCTTTTCAATTCTTAGTTTCTCTCTTTCCGCTCTTCCCAACTGATTCTCAGTGGGAGTAGATTCTGAAAAAAAAGTAATTCGATCCGTTGAGGTTTTATGAGATTCATGGTAAAAATTCAAATTTAAAAGTCGGTTTACAATAATTCGGATATAAACTAAAGTTTAATAACAAAACATAAATATTGCACCACCAGGTCAGAAAAAAAAATTTCTTTCTCACATATCAGATGCAATCTTAGGGTGGATAATAATAAAAAGAAAAATGTTATTCAAGGAAAAATATACCAGAACCGGTTTCTTTATTTCATGGCTGAGCAAGGGGGGACAGGGATTCAAAAAAAGGGAGGGCGTCAAGGAAGGAAGAAAATGGGGTAGAAAGGGGGGAAAAGAAGGGAGGGGAGGAAAATGGAAAAGGGGGAGAAGTAGAAAAAGTAAAAAATAAGGGAGGGAAGAAAAAAGGGACGGCGAAATAAGAAAAATGGGGAGGGGTAAAAAATGGAAAAAGAAGGAAGGGGTGGCAAGGAAAAAAGGGGGAGCGGTTAGCAAACAAAATAAATAGGGGAGAAAAGAAGAAAAGCCCTAATAGAGCATCAATTGATTGTTTCACCAGCGAGTGATGGCCTTCAATAACACTTAATGTTCTTCACAAAAGAAAATCCCCTTTCTGCATCTGAGAAAGAAATTGGAATGATAAGTATGGTCCATATAATATATACAATTCTTCTGTTGAGAGGAGGGTTTTAGAAGCCCAAAAACGTTGACCAAAACTTTGTTGAAGAAGCTCCTTGATACAACTGAAAGTCCAATATTCACATATTTTTTATCAAGTAATTTGGGATGTGAATAAAAAGGAAAATTCATCATTGCTTCTGTATAAACTGTGCGTAGAATTTTGGCTGTTACTGTGTATTTCCCACCTGGAATTAATTCTTCTTGAACAGACATAGCCATGCAAGTGCAATCAATACAATCAGGCGAAGTAACACCCAGTTCACAATGCAAACCATTGTTATTTGGGAACAAAGAATTGTTCTTTCCTTTCAAAACAATGTCATTTGAAAAAAAGCGTTGCAGTTTATAAACACAAGGTTCAACCAGGTTTACTGCTCACACATATCCTGTTCAAAAAAGAAATCGTCTGCCTTTCCAGGAAGTTCACCATGCAATCCTGATGAAATTGCAGTATCCAACATTTTGTAATTTTTTGTAGGTGTTAGATAAAATTCCTGAGCATTTTAAAGTGTCAAACACCCCATCAAGACAGAGCTAGTTAGTTCATTTTCATAACTTGTGATATTCATGAAGTATTCAGTGTTCCTAAATATAGCCGAGTGCGTAGAGCGCTGAACTAGGGATCGGCAGGTTCCCGGTTCGAGACTCAGTCTGACACACTTTAAGTTACTTGGTGGACAACCGGGTTCCGGAAGTGCTCAGGGACTAGACAAATCAATTTCGACCCCCCGCCTTAGAAGTGGTCAAGGTGTCCCCAAGGGAGCCGGTCTTAGTCTCAACGATCGTCTACAAGTTGGTCATTTGTCTGCCAATGTGCTGCGCCCCCCCCCCCCCAGGGGTGACGTGGGCTACACAACTGGCTTGCAAAATGCACACACTTCATGGGATCACAGAAACGGCTTCAAACAGCTGTGATCTGCCACCATAAGGTATATTCCCACAATCCAGTGATAAAACAACAACAACTCGAGAATAACGAACTGTTTAGTTCTAAAAAAATGTATTGGTTTCTGAAGCACACACTGAAGATAACTACGAAGCAAATGATGATATATTTGTCCGATATACCTACAAATTTAATTGAATAGATACAAAAATTTTTCAACTTTGTAGCTATACATATTAGTTAATGACCGAGTGCACCGAATGTGAATAAATTATTTATTTGAGTGAATTTATTTATTAAATTACCAGTGAATCAGGAATTTATTTTTATTAAACTGTTCCAATCGGTATGATGAATGTGAAATCATATTTTTTAGGATTAAAACAATTAATTAATAATTTTTTTTATTGTACATATTATGTAGATATATAGTTTTGGTATTGTTATGCATTTTAATTTATATTTTTCATTTCTGACTGGATTGTTTTATGGGTTTTGGTTTTTTGGATGCACTAGATAGTACTTTCTTTCAATCACCAAGCCTCACTAACCATCTTATCTGCAGCTTGGGTGTAGAACACGATCCATATGATTTCGTAGTTTTGATTTAAGCTTATGTTGAATCCATCTTTTGACACATCATTTGGTTTGATTCTATTTATCTCTGTGATGTTTAAATTGTAAATTACTCGATCCTCCTTAAATTTATAATTTCAAAGCAACTATTTTTATTTATCATATATATGTACATTAATCATTAATAAGAACAGTATATATTTTAATGGCTAATATCAATTATCGGAAAAGATGGATCACAATTGAAATTTTTTTATGAAATAACAAGGAACCAAATCTTATTATTTTTTTTATTCATCATATTGTGTGAATTATACATTATCTATAGATACAACCCCTTTCAAAAGTAACCGTAACATTATAAAAAAGTGAATAAAGGTCAGCAAAATTAATTTCTAAATAGAGTAGAATAGAGAAGCCACACTAACTGAATAACAATAGAGAAGCCACTCGCATTGAATAACCATAGAGAAGAATAGCAAAGCCACTCTCACTGAATAACCAGTGTGAAAGAGGCTTCTCTATTACGGGTTAATATATTTGAAAAGTTATAATTACAAGTAGAATATTAACTTAACATAAATTACTTGTTTACAAACATTCTATGATGATTGCAATTATCATTGAAGAAGCAAAATTACGAGTGAATATATTTGACGAGTTAAAATTAAAAATTGAATATTAAGTTAACATAAAATACCTGCCACAAACTATTGACATGTCTGCGTTCTAGATATCTAAGAATGTATTCTGAATTAAACTGGTGGAAAGTTATTTTTAAAAACATTACATGATAAGGTATATGAATAACGGGAAAAGTTACAACTTAAAAACTGAAAATTTAGTTGATTGGTGTCTCCATCCTGATCTATCTTTTCTCTCTACCGCATGTAACGACAAAAGATGTGTACCAGCAACAATGCAAACCGTTTTCGCATGGAATGCCTTTAACTTGCAGAAGATAAGAAACAAGAAAATAGAAACCATTCACTTCTTGCACGATGAGAAACAATAGTTCTACCAGGAAGAAGATCATTTGGGATTGCTCAACAAATTGAAAGTTTGTGGATTTTTAAATAATGAGGGTTTATTTATTAGTCTATGGCATTCAAAGATATAATCATGTTTGTTCAAAATAACAAAGAAAGAACTTTTATCAGCTCATTGAATAATAATATTTAGATTGGTATGAATAGCAGAAAGAGCAAATAAGTAGCAGAATAAGTACACCTCCTATAAGATGAAAAGTGCTGGAACTGTGACACAAGGTTGTATAAAAATTAATAATTTTAAATTTACAGAAATGGTTTTGAAATAGACACATTTATAAAGCACAGCATTATGCCAACCAAAGTCAAGTTTATCTCCATAAAATAAAGTACGTCAAATCCTCTTAGCAGTGTAACAAACATAAAGATCTTTAGAATAAAGAGCTGTATAAATATCAATAGAATATACATTTAAAAAGGATTTCCAGCTCTCGAAATCAGCTTGAATGGTTGTAAAATAAACTTTTTATAGAAGGTGCTCAACATGGCAATGAATATGGAGTCAATACTAGTGAAGATACTACTAGAGGTGAAATATTAGACTGAGTTTTAGTAATAGAAGAATACAATGGGGAAGATGAATTCAGAATGTTAAGCACTGTTGATTTTTAGAATGTAGAATATTAATTATTGGATGCATTTGGGGTTTATTAATAGGAAGTAGAATGTTAGAAAAAAGACAACAAACACATTTCTATGAGGAGGACCATTTAAATAAAAAGTATCAAGAGAGGAGGATGTCGCAGACTTGAAAAGAGGAACCTGTGTGGTAAATAATTGAGAAGAAGTGTTATCAGCGGTGACTTAGATGTCGTCTGAGATGTTGGGCGATCAACTAAAGATAGAAATAGAAGGCCAACTAGAGATGGATTTGAAGAAGTTGATGAAGGGGAACGAGGACGTTTCTTAGATTTAATTGAACTGAAATAATATTTACTTTCGTGAGGACCTCAGCTTACTTGAATGTTCCTTAAAAAATATTTTATTAGAAGCCCATTTAATTGTGAGAGAGAAAATTAAAGAAAAATTGGAATTGGAACAGGAAGTGGAATTAAGAGAGAAGAATAATTAGTGTTCAATAAGAGGATAAGTCAGTGAAGAATCCAAGATTCACCGAGTTTGGAAAAAGAAGAAAAAATGTTAGCTTGTTTTGTAAAGGCTGGTTTGACGAAAGCGGAAAGGAGAGCTAATTTGAAAAAATCAATAACATTTCAATTTCAAGAGATTTCACAAATAGCTGACCCAAAAACATGTTCTAAATTTTTGTTATTCATTGAACAATATTTAAAACCCACCGTGGATATAGAAATTGATGCATAAAAACTAAGGAACTTTAGATTACTGATGTTTTTATAAACATTTATTGTTGCCTGCCTGATCGTATCCCAGTTAAATAAAAATAAAATTCTGTAAAGACGCGTTTATATTTCTAAAGTTTACACAAAATTATATGTTTGCAAACATATGTTCAACTTGAATACATTATGTATTTATAAAACTATATTATCAATCTATATATTAAATTTGAATAGATGTTTAAAAACATTTAATTTTGTGTAAACTGAAGAAATATAAACAATTTTATTTTCTACAGTACAACTGAGTTGCTTTTCATTTTTCTATATGCATAATATAACACATATCTACAATCTCTGGAAAATACAAAAGTAGCTAGTTGTTGTCATTGTTTGATAACGCAAAACTTTATCATGACCATAGATATTTGACAAGGCGTGCTGCAAACCGGCAAATCTCCAGTTCACATTTTATTTTGTGATTTGCTGTTGAATTGTTACTACATATGGAATGGTAAGTGGAACACAATAAAATATAATGCCTAACAAGTTTTATGTAGCTTGTAAGTTATTAAACTGGGGTACATTACAACCCCGGTTTATACTTTAGAGGAGTAAAACTAACATCACTTACTGCACAGTAATGACTCGAGCTCACGAAGAAAGTCACCGACATCTTCTTCTCTTCCATTAAAATTTGGCAGCTTCCATGACTCTGATTGCACTTTTTGAACTTCCAAACTGAGCTCATTCACTTTCTGTCTTAATCGACTCATTTCTTCTGTTTCTTTCTCCTTTTCCAATCTGAGCACTTCGAGATCTCTTTCCTCCCTCAGCTGTGTGGTCACAAAATCACGGAGCTCATGTCCCTCGAGACCCAATTCCTGTCCTAACTTGATTAGCTCCTTCTTCATTACGGCATCCATGTTCAAAACAGCACTGAATCAATAATAATATTCAATAAAAATTTCTAAAAATATTTATATTATAAAAAATCTCTTACGTAATTTTTTAAACATAAATATTATTTGCAAATAAAATCAGATGTTTTGAGTGAAACATAATTGGAACTATTTAGGTAGATTAATGTATATACTTACATTGGTGAAGAAATTCCCTCCACAGCTTCAAATAGGATTTGGATTTTTGGAATTTGAAAAAAATTATGCGATAGAAACAATAGTTTTGCTTCCCGGTAACTTGTTCAACCACCTGCGTTCTGTTTTATTGATGTCAAAGCCATTGTTTCGACGATAGCGAATTGTATCCAATCTCATTGGTTTGTAATGTATTCAAACTGTTATTGTTGGCTACATAATTCATACTATTATATTTCTGATCCTTTGTTACCTTATATTAGTCGCTGTGTAAGCTTATTTTTATGACGAAGTAGCTAAATATTCTTCCCAGGATATCATGATGAATGTTGTTTCATGGGGTTCCCTCGGAAATCATATTGGCTGAAGCTAGCCTGGTACTTCTTTACGTATCATCAACCATAATAAAAAAGTAGCTTGATAAAAATATACTATGCTCAGTATCTCGCTAAATTGCACGGGATAGCTTTTTCAGGTTATTTGAACTACACGTTCAGGTACAACTGCCCTGAGCAAAATATGTTTTATTGTAGCTATAATAACCCAAAATAATCAGACAACATTTAACGGAAAATAGTTGTTTTAATTAAAGCTGGTCACGCTGTTGAAGCACGTTCTAGCCAATTTCATGAAGGTAAGTGTAATAAAAAAAGTGTGTAGTTTGATGATCAAATTCTTCATATTCAAATTATTTTCCAATGATAGCTTGGAGCTGCTGTCTGCCATACTGTTTATTAGAAAATTTTTATATCTGACACTTTTAAATTTATTATTGCTCTAAATTAGGTTTACAGATAAGAAGAGACTTTTAATGCGGTTTTACTAATTTAAGCAGAGAGTACAATGAAAAAGTCTGAACTATATCGGTTTATTTTTCTGATGTATCAGCCGCACCACAATAGATTGAAGAAGGATCTTTTCTTTAAAAAATACAATTATTTCTAAGCATGAAACTGAAGTTATGTCTTTTGAAAAATGTTATTTACAACATCACTTGTAACATTTGCAAATCTGTATACATTGGTGAAACCCATAGGAATTTTCTATTAAATTAATATATGCAAACCTTGTATTTTAGAAATGTTGAATGAAAACTACACTGCAACCTATGAAAATCGATCTTCACAATTTTTTTAAAACCGGTGACCCAAATTTGTATATAGATAAATAGGTCAAGTCTACTACTGGTGACCATGTCAACAAGTACCACCTGTTCATGGTCGAAATACAACAACTATTAAATAAATCTGATATAAAACTACTTAAATGTTAAAAACATAATGAGAAATATGCTGCTAGACTGAAAATCCTCAGTGGTGAAGTCAAACACGTTTTTTTACCCAACAATCACTCTAACTATAATCTAAATATTATCTAAACCCAGGTTGATAGCTCATGCGCAACCTACATACAGTAAGATATATGAGGATCTGACATGAAATGTCACTTTTTGGATAGCTGCAAGTTGAAAGCTATTTAACATTTTGATGTAATACTATTTTATTATGTAGTATCTTCGACACTTAAGTGGAACGACAAGTTTCCTTTTCATAGCTGTTAAAGAAGTTTAGATATAAAGAGTAAAACATATCGATATTTATTTTTATTATTCCAATAACTACCACTAAACGTTAATCGACTCTTTTGAAATTTGGAACATACATTATATTGGAAATCTCCCAGACAGAAACCAATGGTATTCTACCCTAGCAACGGTTGCTTGAGGCCTCAATGTTCTAAAGCAACCACCGATTTTCTCCCAGTTTTTTTATATTCCACATCTTTTATATAAGATAAAAGTTATTTCTATCAAAATAATTTATATTTCAGAATTAAAACTAACATTCATGCTTATTAATCGATAAATAAAATATAAAGTTAAACATAATCAGAACATGTGGAAACATGGATTAATCAAATAATGTAAAATGAGTGTGGTATGAAGTCATATACAGTATAAAAGGTGAGTATTTAGTGGGGTAACCTTTATTTTTAATCACAGAAGCAATTCTGCGAGCCATACTGTCAATAAGAGCTTCACAAGTCTCAACCGGGATCCTCATACACCACGTCCGCTTGATGGCTTCCTTGAATTCATTGACATTGCTGAAGCGCTCATTCTGTAGCTTTGCTTTTGCTATTTGCCAAAGATTTTCAATCGGATTGAGATCTGGCCATTCCAGAACCTCGATCTCCTGTCGCTCGAACCAGGACTTCACGGACTTTGCAGTATGGCAGGGCGCCTCGTCATGCTGAAGACAATCATCTCGCAGAGGTCCATAAAAAGTGTCAGTTTCTCTTCCGGAATTTCAATGCACTTCGCTGCGTTCATTCTAGAGTTAATTGGCAGAAAGCTCTAGCCACCCCTGCG
>JAUYWI010115305.1:0-21426 GCA_034780595.1 Parotoplana pacifica
GCTCAGGCTGTGATTATGCCTGGCTGATGAGACCCAACAAGGCCCAAACAGCTGTCCTGGGCTATCATTTGCGAGTAGTATAGATATGTAGTATATTTTTATCAAATTATTCCTGTTTTTTTATTATTGCTCTTAAACACAGCATTTTAACCGTTATTAATAGAATGGTCAAAACTTTACCCCTCCGTCCTCCTGGCTAAAAATAGAAATTTGACAGAATCAATATATCTCGCAGAATACAAAACAAATTAATTATCGAATTGACTAGTCTTTTTTACTAGTCCCTGTTCATAAGCATAAAATTTCCAAAATCATGTTTCAAAATAGATTTTCCCCGGAAACTATTTAATAAAACCTGATAGATATTCCTAACAAATAAACAAACACCCTAAAATACTTACCTAATGTTTTAGTATTTGATTTAACCGTGTTTTGGAATTCAGCAAAAAACCCTCACATTTGAATCTAAAGTTGGAATAATTTGTATGGCGGACAAAAAAAAGTTTATAGAAAATTTGAAATTGTAACTCGATAAATAAAATAGTGTTAGGTATTTGGTATATTTACAAATTCTGATGCATTACAGAATAATATCGCCATATTTGTTTTCTTTATTTATTATACAATGTTCAAACAAAGGCATTTTCAATCGCATGTAAAACAATCCACTGATGAATTGAAGTGATTATACCAAGTCAATTACTATGCCAAACGCATCTTTTTCTGTTTATTATTATTCTTAAGCACATTAAATGGCCAGGACCTGCTTTGACAGGCTTCCAATACTTTTCTTCTGAATATCTTTAACTTTTTCTCTTTCTATGCAAAATTAGAAAAGTTTCCTCTCTTTTATGCTTTGATATGAAATATACGAACGTTTTATATTGCTCAGGCAGTGATTATGCCTGGCTGATGAGGCCCAACAAGGCCAAAACAGCAATCCTGGACTATCATTTGCGAGTAGTATGAATAAGTAGTATATTTTTATCAAAGTATTCCTGTTTTTTTATTATTACTCTTAAACACATGACAATTACTTTGCCATCGTCACCCTGTTGTACCCCTTCAAGCTATACCGCACCAATTACTATGCCAACCTCACCTTTTTGTACCGCTTCAACACTATCGCCATTTGGGACTGGCAGAATTGTAAAATTCACTGTTGAAGGCGATTGTGCTGTAAATTCGTTGATCACTTCATCGACAAATGACCGATTTATGTCCAGCCGATCGTCAATTAAGACTACTAAACACAAAGAACAAACATTTTTTATTTTACCCAGACCAAGGAACGAAATACAGATGAGGCACCACTCTCATCAGTTTTCAGATAAGCAGGGGCGTATCCAGTATAGAGCGCGCGCTTCCCCTTCACTTTAAGCGCCTATCTCGGTTAGATAGAGAGATTACGCGTATATTTCCTCGTATATTTGTCTGCCTCACAGTTAACAGTACACTCTGCCTGTATTCGCTGAGTGTAGATGCTTTTCAGCTCAAGATTACTATCGTCAAACAGTGTTCATACAGTATCTTGACTCATTAATAGCTGAAATTTCTCACCGTTTTAACAGTCTAACCCAGAATGCCATTCTTGGACTTTCTCTTATCCCTTCCAATATGTCATCCTTAGATGATCAAAATATATCTAAACTCCAATCCCTCTATAGTTCTGACCTTCCTGATGTCTCCTCTTTTTTGCAGGACATTGACTGTTGGAGGTGTCACTGGGAGAGGGTATGCAGAGATAACCTACCAACAACATTGTTACAGACATTACACAACACCCATTTCAACCATCTTCTCTTCCCAAACGTTTCCTTCATTATTCGAAATCTACTCTTACTTCCAGTCACTTCATGTACGGTCGAACGAGCTAATTCATCACTTAAATTTGTCAAAGATCCTAGACGAAACATGATGAGTAAACAAAGATTGAATGCACTGCTATTGTTGTTCAGTCATCATGATATCTCGAAGACCATCAACATCAATAACGTAATTGACCGCTTTGCCAAACAAAAACCACGTCGCATGTGCCTCATTAATCCACTTGTATAAAACAAATCTATTGTGTTTTCCTTAAAACATTTTTCATATGTCTTATGATATGTAAATACCGTCGATACATTTTATATGCACTTTTCCAAGGACTTTTATTAGATAACTACTGTTTTTTCCCGTTAAATATGAATTTAGTATACATATTACTATAAACCTTTGAAAACACTAGTAGTTTGGCGCCCTTCAGACCCTGCGCTCCCCTTGACAAAATCCTGGATACGCCACTGAAACAGAATTATCAATTTATTTAGTTAGTGCTAATTTTGGAATCAGAATTAGGCATGTTAGTGTGCAAATTTTGTCATCGCAAGTTTTCTTATTTTATGATTGAATTAATGTAATTGAGATTACGTATATAGAGGCATCGTAGAATTCATGCATGTTTGATTGTCTTTTCCGGTTCTAACGTGCATTCGGAACACAAGAGAGGGGGTTGTTTATTTCCTTATGAAATAACCGTAGGTTGCCTGGATTACAATTTTTATATGTTTTGTTATTTTTGGCAGATGCTTTGATACTGGATTTAGCAACATAAATAAGAAAGAGATTTGCTCTTGAGAGATGTTAGTTACCACTAAGGATGTTGCTAAAATGTTTAAGTTATTTGTTGACATTTACATCTAAAAAGTTTCTAAAAGTTTGTTTTATAAGAATTCATTTTCTGGTTGTTTGACGAGTCTCCTCTAGTTATATCTTTTTTTCTCTTCTATTTCTTTTGTGATAATATATTTATTCCTTGTAACTGAATTTTTGACTGACTAAGTCTTCAATTTGATGTTGTCTTTAAGCATAGAGGTGAGCTCAGTAAATGAAACTTAATTGGTGGTTTAAATTGGTTTTGTTGACTGCAAGAGTGACCAACATGCATTCCATTTTCTCCTGGCTAATGGTAACTTTCGATTTGTTACTCCATTCTTTGAGATTGCGAAGATGGTTTTTAGTTTCCGGTTTGGGCGACGGAGATGTTCTTACATTGAGTAATAACTGCAGTATCGTGTGGTGGGTAGAGCGAAGCTTTGGTAAAAAATCTTTAGCATCAATTATCGTTCCCTACTTTTAAATATTTTGGGCAGTTCTTCTTGAACAAAAATAAATGAATAAATGCGATTATGAAAATGTGATAAGGGTTTCTTAATTAATCAGAAAATTTTAAATATTGTTTTTTTATATAGACATTTGATGCACCAAGGGAATTATTTTATTGTCATTCATTTGCACATAAGTTCAACCACTTTTTGTCTAAACCACTTTTTTTACAGACTGTATTGATAAATGTTTTAGGAACGTGAGAGATTGGAAAACTATTATTTGTATCAACTGGCTCAGAAAACTTCACAAATTGAAGGATTGGAAGAACAACTCAAACAAATACAGGAGGTAGATATTTTTAGTTTCTTAAAATGTGACCTGCAATAAACTAATAGAGTAGAAATTCTTATAGGCCTGTGATAGTGCCTTTAAAATGCAGAATTCAATTTTTTTAATAGTAGTAGAGCCGCCTAATCTTTCAGTACAACCATTAAAATGAGCAGGACTGTAGAGTTTGAGGTACATTATCAGAAAAAGAAGTTGGCCACGAAAAAAGATGGCGGCCACTAGTGGACCTAAATTGGTCCGTCCTATGTTAAATTTATATATCTTTAAAAAACGCATTTTCACGTTTATCAAATTGGCTCAAACTTCAGAGTACTGACTGCTTTTGATGTTAAAGTAATTTAAAATAAAAATAACGTGATCCTACGTCCACCTGAATTATAAAGTTTTCTATTTTATATGCATGTTACTTGCACTTAGTTATTGAATTTAATCATAATTAAAAATAAAATAAAAATTTTTAAAAAGAAAACAAACTATTTTTAGTGAACGTAGAATCACGTCATTTTTAAATTACTTGTAACATCAACAGCAGTCAGTACCTACCCTCAATTTTATTCCAATTGGATAAACGTGAAAATGCGATTTTTTAAAAGATAGGAATTAAACATAGGACATACCATTTACGGTCTTCTATTGGCCGCTATCTTGAAATTTCAGGTAGGCAATTTCTTTTTCTAAAAGAGTATGGTCTGAAACTAAGCAAATTTTCATGCTTGTATAATCATTTGAAGATTCTGGTAAAACCAATCATTTTAAATTTGAATTGATTTATTTTAGGATTTCTTTTTAATTTTTGCTTTTTTAAATCTTGTCTTTTCATTTTCCTATTATAGGGGAAAAGTTTCTTACCTATCGAAAGAGAGTCTTCAAATACCTACAATGCCATAAAATTCCATCAATACAGTTAAAATGTTAAATTGAAATTAGAATTAACATAAATGACAGCATATTTATAGAATTAATCAGAACTTTATTTTATACTTTGTTTTAAATGTATTCTTACTTTAGAATTCTGAACGAGACCAAACTGCCGGTCGCAGTGTAAACACTCTCACTCTTCGTGAAGAAGTCAACTGCTTAACAGAAGAGAACCGACGTTTAAAAAGTGACATCGTTGATATGGAAACCCAATTGGCCTTACTGAAAAGTGAACTGGTACAGTTACGTCAGGAACATGAACATATCACTATGGAGAGGGTGAGGTAAGCAACTGGTTGCCATCGTAAAGCACGTCACCTATTACATACCGGAGTGATATATTGGAATGTTCGACCATTTCTATGATGTTTATTTTGTTATCCTGCTAGATATAAAATTCAAGATATGAAATTAAAAATTTTGATAAATTATGAATTCAAAATTAAAATTCATTTTGAGTTCAACAAGACAGGAAATTTAATATATGATTTGAAATTCACGATTGAACAACAATCTGAATTTAAAGCTCTTGAGATCAAGAGACATAAATTGAGTTCGTAAGACAATTTCACCAATCGTATAGGAGTCTAGACAATTTCAATATTCTTGGATGACTTATGAGATTATCTCTACAGCTTATTTTTATTCATTAAATTTCATAGGCAATTTATAATTGCCGTAATTGTACGAATGTGTAAAATTCGATGTGACAGAAAATTGATTTGTTACAAAAGCAAAGCAAGACAATTTATTAGAAGGATCAACTGTCCTAGATTTGACCGACATTGGTTTTTATTATGGATTTATTGACTTTACTTGCTTTTCTTTTAAACTAAGGTCATAGTTTGTTTCATTTGATTAAAATAATATTAATTATTTTTTATTAACATGGAATTATTAAAAATTGTCGGATAAAATATATGACTTTTTGTTTGGTTCTAGATATATCCTACCAGTAGGTATAAATTTCAAAAATTATTATAAATCTGTGACAGTAATTACCAACTTTGTTGTACATGTTCTCTTTATTCTCTAGCATGTGACGTACAATACTTATATAGATATTTGGAGCCAGTAATATTGCGAAAACAAAACTCTTATCATTATGATATAATTAACGTAATTACTAATTTCATAAATGGAGTAGAAAGATAGGCAGCCATATTTACAAGTATAGATTTGCAGTGTGTAGAGGTACCCTGGTCTATTTAAATGGGATTTTTTATGGTCGTACCATAGATATTAAATTATTTAGATATAATTTAATATCTATGGTTCGTACCTACTTTCATAATTGGTCATTTGGGAGCATATTGTTTAAAATTAGAACTCTGAAATGTTACATTATGAAGAATTCTTACACGTATTCGAACTTTGACTCTGTTTTATTTTGTAATAAATATTTATTACTTGGTATTCAGAATAATAAAATAGTATTTTTTATTAGTATTGAATAAAGACTACACAAATGGAAGAACTATTAAAGATAATAAAAATTCATATTTAAAATAGATTCTTCAAATTCAATTATATACCTATACTTCTATTAGATTATTGCATTTTAAATTAATTTTATGTACAAATATCAATAAAAATGCAACCAAATTTACTCATACACATTTATTTAAATATAGGGAAGAAACTGCTTTGTCCATGTACGTGGAAGAGAAAGAAAAGCTTGCTAAACAAGTCCATCTTCTTCAGTAAGTGATCGGTTTAAGAAATCTTCATTCACTATAAACATCACAGCTGAGTGCACTTTTTGAGAAACTTTTTATTAATAATAGGTATATGAAATGTACTCTATAGTAGGTACCAATTTTATACCATCGGTAGTATTTAAATGATTTTGATGTGTTTTTCAATAAGTTAATTACAGTGATAAATTCGATACTTTTAAATGTAGTTTCAAGTATGATAAATTGATAAATAAGTAAAATTATAACCATTAGTAGCTGCAACAGAAAGATTTATCAAGGGTTTTTGTCTCCCATCAATACAAAATAGGATTAATACCTGAAACCAGGTGTATACAGAATAAGGAGGTTTCTGTACTACTATATTTGATATTTCTATTTTATAAAAAAAGTTTTAGCTTAAATTTGCTTTTTTTCTTACAAATTTTTGTGGTTCAAACACCTTTCCAAATTCTATAAAATAATAATCATAAGTTGCTGAATATTTTGCTGTTTGAAGATTTTCATTTACCTAACTAGTACTTACTTTGGGTTCATCACTAAATGTAACCTAAAAAGTGGTTTTGAAACTAAATTCAGTAAGTGCTTGTTAATTTCTAACATTCAGAACTCATTGTGCACTGGAAATGATTTGTTCCTGTATTTAGTACAATGAAATCAAAATAAGGCCTACTAATTGATTTATACGGCTGGTATATTGTGTGGTAACATCTGTTGCAAATAACACAGTATAGGTACTACATAGGTTGATCTTGAAATGATCAGGATCAGGATTGGCAGGATCTAAAGAGTTGTATGAAGTGCAAAACAAGACTGATTGCTTATTTCGGCGTTACAAATCTTTTTGGTTTTCTGAAATTATAGCTAACAACTGCAATTAGAACATATAGATGAGGTTAAACAACTATTTTCAATTACAACAGAAACATTACTTGTTGATTTCTCCAAGGACCTTTAATATATACCAATTACATTTGTTTTATCCACGTCATATAATAAGTGAACATATACCTGCCTGCCGCGATTTGTGTCATGTTTTAATTCTTAGCCCTTTTGTTGTTATTTGTTAATATTGGGAAGTATAGAAAATACGAATATCAGATTTAGGTTTTTAGTTATTTATCATATCCTCTGGCCATTTGATTGATATTTTCAAAAAAACTAATTTTGGAAACTATGTAGTATCTTTAGTATTTTTTTAAAATTATTATTTTAGATAAGTATTTTAAAACTCAACTACCTTTTATACAATTTATATTCAAAGAAATATAAACTATATGACATGTTTCTCAATATGCTGCACTGCATTTTGCTAGGTATTGGTTTCAAATTAAGTGGACTTCAAAAAATTCTACTCTTCTTTTGGTTTTATTGAAACTTTTACCTACAATTTAAAAAAATGATTGAAATGAAATAGAAAAGGCTTATTTAAAGCTATTTAAAAATACATATGTATTCTATAATGCTTAAATATTTTATATTTTTAACAGCCAAGCAAATCGTAATCTACACGACACCAATGATAGTCTGCGTTGCGCCTTTGAGAGTCGTGCCCCCATTACTACTCCCATCCGAGCCTCGGGCCCCATTTACGTTGACACCATTCAGGCAAATTCGGTCACAACACGCAGAACAAGCTCCACTGCGGCCAATGGCTTGGCGCATTATCAAGCGGCCTCTATGCCTTCCTTGTCTGACGATATGCTGGGAGCCTGTGATCCTCAACGTGTTGCCTACATGTGCAGGGACGAGAGCTGTGAGGTGGACTCTCCGGTTGGGGATATAGGTGTGTTAGGATTATCACCAGCCACATGACAGGCCCGCATCTAGAAAAACTATCAGGCGATCCCACACAGAATTAGTTTCCGACTCTTAAAACTTAAATTTCTTTAAAAGAATTTGATGATTTTTAGTATTAAAAATTTCTACTGAAACCTATCATTTTTGTTCATCGAAATAATATTGCGGTTGATTTTTGTTAACATTAAATACCTTCCAGCTTCCCCCAAAATATATCTCCAAATGAAAAAGAACCTCTGGATCCCTGTCTACATCACTGTTTATTAGAAGGGTCACATAAGAATTCCTCTCTTTAATATTGGGGTCAAATTCCTGCATAGTTAGTTAGAAACATAGTTTTTATATATTATTGTGGTTAGAACTATTCATTTTAGTATTATTTAGTTTTATTAAATAGTTTGTAGATAATAAAACTTTGGTACTTGGGTTTCGTTTTAATAGAACTGCATAGTAACTATGCAAAAATTATTCAAACCGACCCTTTACGAAACAGTAAATGTATTTCGCACACTGTTTAACAATGATTCCACTGGGTCCTTTGTTTCAAATTAGCGAACCACCGTGCAGTGTTTTTTCATGTTTAACACCATTTCTCAGTAGGTAATTTATATTATTATGTTTCCTGAACCATTTTAAATAGGTACTTTATGATATAATATAATTAAACACTTTCTCTAATATTGTGTTGCCAGATAGCGGACTCTCTACATTGCGTGACGTTGCTGAATTGGATTCAGAAATGGACGACTCGCACACTATTCGACGTATACCTGTCGTGTCCTTCAGAGGACGCCATCACGTCCGGTCTGCTGAAGGTCTGGTATCCGAAGCAGAGACGGTAAATATACTGATCATCTGGTTGGTGGTTAGGTCGTGTCAAAGTTTTGATTGGCTTTCAGAAACGTTGTTCTTTAATTTATGTACATAGTTTGAAATGTTCTTAAATATTGCTATTATACAAAATATTAATCGAGAGTGGGAAGGTCTAAAAAAATTAATATCTTTGTGAACGGTTATTGGTCTTTACACAGTAACACATCTAGGTACTATTAAACTATGTAATATTTAAATTGTAATCGTACCTACAAACTCTAACTGAGTTGTGAGTACTTTTCTGTGGTTGTTTACTTTTTTGGCAGCTCATATTTATTGATTTAATTCCTATTTTAGTTGTTTACTTTTTACTTTGTATTTGGATTGCATGACGTGGTTTCAAAGTTGCTTAAAATATCCACAGAAATCGAGGGTCCGACATTGGGAGTTGTTGCGAATGATATCAACCATATGGCATGTCGACTGCCTATAATGCATTATTTGTTACTGAATCACTATTTCTAACATGGAAGCAATTAATAATATACCTACCATGTTTGAATGTAATGTGTTGAATAAACTTTTGTTATGTACTGAATTTCCTAATAATAACAATTTAATTACTCTTAAGACTGTATTTAACTTCTTGCTTGCAAAAATTAGTTCATTGTACTAAATCAAAGAAAAGTTAAGGACAAAATTCGCTACATGTTAGATCTTATGTAGTTAGTTTTTAAAACCGGTTTTAGTACTATGTGAAAAATAATCACTATTGTCGAATTTTAATTTTATGGCATTCACAAGTTGAATCGAAAAACAAACTTATGTTATATAGTTGAAATTAAATATTTTATTTTGAATAAAGTCTGGATAGTTTCCTTTTTAAATTTGGATGGTTTCTGGATGGTTTCCTTTTTTAATTTAGGGCAGAGATTCTGAAATGGAAGAGCATCGTGTGTACCATGCCAATCGTCCAACGTCGCTGCTCATTCAAGACTCAGTGTACCCCGACTATAGACAGTCAGACAGTGACAGCAGTAGGACATCACAGGTGACAATACAAAATGTAATAAAAACATTTCCTCCTTTTTTCTTCTCTTTCCTCATTTGAATTTTAAGTGTCTAATGCTTTCCTATTTTCCTAAAAAACAGAAATATGCTCCTCTATTCCTCAATGCATGTTGTAGGTAAGTGTGCATGTGTTAATATGTTAGTAAAGCGTGTCCCAAACTTATTTATACACCATTAATATGAATATACCTACATAAATAGAAATGGTAAACTTTGTTAAAATTATGCTGACTTTAATTTAATCTTAGAAATCGACTACGAATTTATAATTGCTATCATCTTTTGAATTGTTTGAGCATGTTAGTCAATGTCACGTTGAAACAATTAGATAAAAGTTTTAATCTATTTCTTTACGTTCTCCCCCCCCCCTGCTTTATCTTGCTGAAAAGGCTTTAGAGTCGAAAATGCCATTTCAAACACAAATATTTTTCCATTTTATCCAATTGGCTATCATTTTTATTAAAATTTTTAAAAATAAATTAGAATTTAAAAAAAATATGTAATTGGTCTAGATTCATGATTTTTATAGCTAGGTATGTCGAGGCTGATATTTATTTATTTACTTTTACAATCACAATATTTTTTTCTCTGTAAGCTTTCTTCCAGCTGTTATTAATTGCAAAAAAGATTTATTCTATCTTTGTCAATTATTTTATTAATTAAACACTGTTTCTATGCTTTAGTCCTATCTTGGGGCACGAAAACCGTCGCCAACTCGTCGTCATTCAAAGAGCAAAAGTGGTCGAACAGGTTCATCTCGATCACGATCTAGTGGTCATAGAAACCGGAAGTCACTGCACCGTGATGGCACTCTGGCTGCGTCCGGTACCGCCATTTCGGATAACGCCACAGGAGTGCAGGCAGATCTCGGACGTACACCATCTGGGCCTCCTGAGCGAATGTTTAGAATTGTGTTGGCTGGTGATGCGGCGGTTGGCAAATCAAGTTTCATTATGCGACTCTGCAAGAACAAATTTGTTCCCAATATGCAAAACACACTTGGTAGGAAATTATGTATGGCAAATATCAGGATGGTTTATAATTTCAGATCGAAAATTTTCAATCACGCCTCCATAATAACTCTCTACTATGTATAGGCAATTGAAAATTATGTGTACTAGTAAATAGTAATTCTGAATCATGTTGAAATTATCTGTTTTAATTTTTAATCAAACGTTGTTGTTTAGGCTACTATTTAGTAATATAATTGTAGAATTTTATATTTAGATGTAGAACTTTTAATGGAAAAACAATTTATTAACATCCATTTTAATTTGTACATAATACATTACTTAATTGCAACCCATGTCTTGTTTATGGTTCCTTGGTAAAGTTTTGTATTTTTTAAATTGTAATCAGGTATATGATAGTAAAAATTTTATAAATAGTTTTTGGTTCAACTTTTGTTTCCAGGAGTTGATTTTCATAACAAGACTGTTGAAGTGGACGGTCGTGTATTTGCCCTGCAACTTTGGGATACGGCTGGCCAAGAGAGGTTAGTACTCATTGGTTAGCTGAAAACATATGTACTTCAAAATATTTAATAGAAAGTCTTTAGAAGATTTTTTTGCCATTTGTCGTCTTTGATTTTCTAATTTCAGATTTTATAAAAGAGGTTGCAGGTGATATAATTATGAACTGCTGCGCTATTTTAAATTGGTTGTTCGAGTTCTAGATGTGTTTATATTTAAAAAAAATAAGTTTTGTGATAAGTTCAATGCTCTAACACAAAACAAAAATATTCTAACCTTGGCAACGGCTGTAAAGTTTACTATTTGAATTCTATTTTAAATTGAGATAGGTATAGGTACTATTTAATAAAAAAAATTTCATCGAAGCCATATACTACCTACATTATTACATTTTGATAAACTTATCTTGCTCTGTGGTGGATACTACCTTATACGAGTATGTATATTTTTTATAATGATAAAAAATTTGAGAATGTATGGATTTTTGTTTTACATCCAAAAGACTTGTATAGTATGTAGTTTTCAGAATTTCATTTTTTTCAGTTATATTAATAGCAGTAAAATTGAAATATCTGATAAATTATTTTCTTTGTTTAAGGTATTTACATTCTATTGTCTCTTATAAAGTCATTGTTTTTTAGAAGTAAAATAAAATAAGCAGTTTATTTTACTTTATAAAAAATAAATATTGACTTTCCAGTCAATGTAGAAGAATTTTAGGATCCACTTTTTACATATAAAATATTGTTATTCCATTTTACTAAACATAAGTACAAAGATTCCCCTTATCATTTTTAATAAACTTACTTTCTAATGATGAAGCTCCTATGGACAGACCCTCCCCACAATATCTCTACAACATTTTGCTCTTTGGTTTGATACACATTATATGGATCAGAATCTACAAATCAAACTGGTCATTAAAAAGGAAACCATTCGGAATTGAAAAGTATTAAACGGTTGTGTGTTCACAAGTTAGCTATCGCCAGAGATTTGATATCTGTGACTTCCACACAATGCTTCAGTCTGTTTGACATATTAGAAATACATACATTGAGACTAAACTAGAATTGTCAAACTGGTTTTATTGGTTTGTCTGTGATATTATTTTTTAAAATAACTTTTAATTCAATTTTATCTATTTTTGTACACCTGAGACTTAACTATGCAAGTGATACCTAATGACATTGCTTATTGTTTTGTCACTTAGGTTTCGTAGTGTGGCCACTTCCTACTTTCGTCGTGCTGATGGAGTGCTTCTTTTGTATGACTGCACCTATGAACGGTCGTATTTGAATGTCAGAGAGTGGCTTCAGACCATTAATGTAAGTTACATTGAAGTTTAAGTACAAATACTCAACAAATACGGAACGATCATACAAAATCATATGCTGACAACCGAAGTCAACATTTATAACTAAATAATAATAATAAGATATAATTAGTTTATTTATGTTTAAAAAAATTACAAGGAAATGACCAATGTATGTAATGATTACATGTCTATTGGTAACCATATGAAAATTTATCACTTTAATACAATATAGTATAGTTGGCACACATTTTAGTTTTCCCATTTTTAGAATTATAATTAGTTACAAATTTTCATCTATAACTCCACAAAACAATTGCCTACATTGCTAAATTAATTTTCTATGTAAAATTTTGACATCATTGGAACATTAATGTTGTATGTTGCTGCCATACTTACAGTGCCATAGACGAAAATATGTACATATATTTTTGTATGAGTATATGATAATATCTAATCATTTAGGCAGTTTTTGATTATTATTTGATGAAATTACATTTCTATTTTAAACAGTAATTAATGATAAGATTGAGAGAAATATTCATTTATGTAGATTTATTGTTACAGTAGGTACATATGAATGATATAACTATTGAGAATTTAAGTTCTGTTTGGTAGATTTTTTTGGTGTTAATTATGAATATTTTTTTACTTAGTCATCTGGTTGTTAGTTATATGTATTTTTTTTGTACATGTTTCTTTAAATATATTTTTTGTTATTTTATGCATTATCAACTATTCTACTTTGTCTTTTAGTAGCTCCATGATTTAAGTATATAAATATTAATTTTCTTGTTTTTTGTCATGAATGAATTTCTTGGGGTTTTTTAACAACTTTGTAAATGATTTAGATTCGCCATCAGCTTGTTGAGATAAAGTTGAAGGAAAGACTAAAGCTGAAAAAATTATTTATTTTATTTTGCAAATTTTCGTTTAGCTTGACAAAGTGTTAAACGAAAATTTGTAAAATAAAATAAATAATTTTTTCAGCTTTAGTCTTTCCTTCAACTTTATTTCCTAATTAAATAAAGAGTATATATAAAGAGTATTAATATAAAACACTGATTTTTGCCAAACATAAGCAAAGTAATTACAAAGCAGCGATAACAAATTCGCTTTCTGCTATATCTAGCCTATGAAAAGTATAGTAGGTATAATTGAAATCTGTGTTTTCAAACGAGTAATTTTGATAGTTTTAATTTTGATGCTACTTATCCGTCGGTTTCCTATCTCCTATATAAATATAAAACTATAAATAGCATTTAGAATGTTAACTTCGATTAACTCTCAGAAAATAGTTATGACACTGTTATACATTTTGTGTCGACTTTGAATACCTATATTGTTTTTTCCTATATCGATTTTAATGGTTACTTAAAAGTCAACGTTGACCTAAAAACTATTAGCTAGCCTTTTGTATTTATCATGTCCGAATTAGTCCATATACAAAATTTGGCGCTTGGAACCAAAAGATCGATTATCGTCTACTAAAACGTATTTTTAACGATACACAAATAATTCTGTTGCTGTAAAACTTTATTGAAATTAATCTTTTATTGATTGTTGTTTTTGTTTAAAAAATATATTGTAAAATGGGAATCCACGTCAGCGATTTATTCAAACGAGCCTGTTAGGATTGCTGTCAGATCGAAACAAAGATAAATATTTGACTGGTGTCTCATCTCTGTCACAAATAACCCAACAATTTTGTAACATTCAAATTGTTTATTTGAAATTATGCTGATATTGGGAGGGGGTGGGGGGGGGGGTTGCGGGTGGAAGATCGTAAAGATTCAATTGAGGGGGTCTAAAAGGTTGGAAAAAGTTTTTTTATGCATAAAGTAAAAGAAACTCAGTGGTTGTAATTTTTGGGGGTAAATGCATAGACCAATTTGTCTGGAAAAATGACTTGCTAGTTTATAATAATGTATGTACACGTTGTATAGAATTTATGTTATATTATGACATTTGACTTATGAAAACCATAAATCATTTTATTTACTATGAGTGATTAGGAATATTTGCCAGTGACACAGGGACATACTGTCAACTCAAGGTTTTGTGTGCCACTAACTTGAAGCTGGGTATCTCTGCAACTACTAAACCAATGGCTTTGAAATTTGGAACATTGATTTAAACTTAGGTTTGATTTGGACCGTCACCAAAGGTCGAAAACATCAATCTTGAATGGATTATAACCGAACAATATTAAGAAATTTTGATATTCAATGATTGGAAAATTATTTGACTCCTTTAAATTGTCTTGTGACAATAAATTGGGTCTCCTTGGATTTGGCCTATATCGTAGGGCCAACTATTATTGATTTTCACATTTAGGCTTATATCTCAACAATTATAAATATGAATGCCATATTTTATTATTTTATGAATATGAGATTGTAAATATCTTTTAAACAAAGAGAAATAATTTTGTTATTATCTATTTTTATCGCTGAGATATTTAATATTATTGATTTTTCTATAATTAAAGTGCATTCACTTCTGACAATCAATAGATAATTACAAAATTCTTTTTTGTTTGAATGATATTACTATTTTATATATAATTCCAAAATATGGCTTTCATATCTATCACTATTACTGAGATATAAGCCTAAATGTGAAAAATAAATAATTGCTGGCCCTACAATTTAGGTTAAATTCAAGTACACCTAACTTATTGTCATAAGTTAATTGAAGAAGCTAAATAATTTTCAATCATTGAATATCAACATTTCTTATTATTGTTCAGTTGTAATCCTTTCAAAATTGATGTTTTCAGCACTTTGAGCCAATCCAGCAAAAGATCACATTGAAAATGTAAAAATATAACTCTTCTCTACCTAGGTTCAAATCTACGAGATGTTCCAAATTTCAAAGCAGTTGGTTCAGTCATTTCAGAGATATGAAAAATTGGCCTTTAGAAACCAAACTAAAGTTTTGCTGCAAACAAAAGGATAAAGTTGGCAGTCCCTTGTTACAGTATGTCAATGCTATGACATAAATTCTATTTATATCACCCTAGCATAGTTAATAAGTGGATGAAATCTAAATTTTTCTCAGTAGGTAAGTAACAAAACTCAATTTCATAGATATTTTTATTTTAAGATATTGCAGTAGTTGTTTCTGTTCCGTATATTAATAGTTATTCCGATATTTAACATTTTAGACACCCCTCCGAAATTAGGCATTGTAGATATACCCCATAGCGATATTCAATGGCAATTCTTTCTTGTATAAATTTTTAACAGTGATACTATCATCTGTTTACTTAGCCATGATGGCTCCAATCATTATATAAAAGAACAAAACACAGCCACCAGCAAAGTGTCTTAGCTTGTTCGGTTATAATACCTACATATAATTTTTCTCTGCCAATTTAATCCCAACAATTGAAATTGAAATATGAACTTAAAGTGATCAATCACTGTCGAATCCATGCCTCTTCTTTCCATCATCTCCCCAGGTTTGGAGGGGAACCAAGAACATGCACCATCCAGACTTCTCTATTATAGCTATGTATAGCTTGGCTTCTGACAGGAAAAGAAAAACTGGATATTTTGTCCCTTTTTATTTTTTGAGGTTATAGTTATTGAGTCTCTGAATTAAGCGCCTAGCGAATCTTGGTTGGTATTTATACTGAGAATCGGCATGTCATTATTATTATCTTGTGTTCTTGTGACTGACTATCTTAGATAGAGGATTAGGTAACTACAACTAACTGCTGGTTGTTTGTCATCTACAAGAATTGATAGGTTTTGTTTTAGGCACAAACAAGTCTCCGATGTTCGATACAGCGATCTGGAGTTTGATTAAAAAACACTAATTTTCTATGTTGTTTTATTTATTTCGAGAATAAAACTTTTTAACATCCATCCATCTACATAGTTATTATGTGCCGCTGTTACTTGTAGGTATATAAACTGTTGATACGGTTGTTACCATCATCCAAAGAAAACCAAACTAAAAATAATGTGTTGATATTATTATTATTGGTCAACCGTTTGACTATAAATAATTTCGAATCTAAAACTAAATATTAGTCCGTGTATGTATGACGTACATAAATTTATTTTTATGGTCTAAGTTTTTTGTCAATACAAAATAGTTTCAATAGGTCTAGTATAAATATTGATTTTCATAATTAAACTAAATCAATATTTCTCGTCACAAAGCTGATTTGAATCCATGGTCTTAGGACAACTAGTTCAACGCATTAGTGTTTATAAAAATAATACAGTTATTGACTTATTGATTTTTTAAGGCAAAATTTGGAGTAAACTCTGATTTTCGTAACTAAACCAGTTCGATTGAGGTGGCACCATTCTCACAGAGCGGATTTGAATCTATATACATTCAAACTTTTACTTTCAGGCTGTATTACATAAAACTAGACCTGCGATCTTGGTATCCGATATATTCAACGCGCGCCTAAGGTTTCTTTCTACCTTGGAAATTTCCTTGGTATCTTTTACTACTTGGAAAACTTTGGAATTTTGAGATTTTTTTGTAACCTCTTGCATTTTGATATTCTCTTTCTTTGTAATCGATTGACATTTGAGATTCTTGTTGTAAACTCTTGAAGACTTTAGCAATACAATTTTAAATAACTTATGTATATTTGGACAATTTGCTCATGGTGTAGTTTGGTATTTCTTAAAAGTTCCTTTAAAATTAAATACTTTCCTGATAGTGTATCTTGCACTATTTTCTATGAATTGAAGTTTTAGCCATTTTTTTTGTAATCGTCTTGAAAACATTACTTAAATTTCAAATGGCCAAAAAGGAATTCTAATACAGAGCTTCCATTATCATTTTATTAGTTGATGACATAAAAAATTGATGTTTTCAAAAATCCAATTAATTCTTATATACCCGACCTATTCGTATGCAATAAATATTATGTTTATTTAAAAAAAGTTATAAAACAAAATGCTATTTTTCTGTACTTGAAAAACTGTAGCCGTCGGCAAAATTCGTTATATGAACGAAATATTGCCAAAATCAAAATTAATTTTGCGACAAATATATTGACAACTATTATCTCAATCTTATTTCCATTTATCATGTTAACTGTCATCGTCAGAAGTACATAATTCACTTCATTATTATTGGAATTATTTCTGAGATAGTAACGAAGAAAGGGATAGAGTTGCCGAATCGCATTACATATATTTTTCAGAAGTTTCGCCTATAACTTGGATTTTGTTTATAAATAAACCCAGTTGTTGTTTATACAATATTAAGTATGTTGGCTATGCATCTGAATATCTCTTGTTTAAATATTTAAATAATAAAAAAATAATTGACGATATTAAAACTGACAAGCCATATGGCTAGAAGTCTTCTAAGTATTATCATGCTTTATAGTCTGCTTATTGAAATTAATTATCATTTAAATCAGCAAATATTGATCAGGTATCGTTTATCTCAGTTTAAATTTCTTTTGAAATGGAAATTCGTTTTGTAAAATAATCGCAAGAAATTAACTAATTAGTATACGGGGATCTATGCGGTTCTAGTTTTCTGTTTTGTTTATTGAAATTATTATTGTTCGATATTAATTTGTTCAGTTGAATCATTCCATTCTATTTTAATTTTAGTTTGAGAGAGAGATAAAAGTAAAATAGCTTTAAATGAAAATATTCTTTTTTATTTAATGCGTTGATTAGCAATTCATTTATCTACGTCCCATAAAGACATCACTGTTTATGCTATGGTTTATCGTTATATTATATTTCAAATACTGGATCATAAATCCATATAGAACCCATATAGGACTCGATATAGTACCCATATAGGACTCGATATAGAACTCCATATAGAACTCATTTAGGACTCCATATAGGACTCGATATAGAACCCATATAGGACTCCATATAGAACCCATATAGGCCTCAATATAGGACTCCATATAGAACTCATATAGGACTCCATATAGGCCTCAATATAGGTCTCAATATAGGACTCCATATAGAACCCATATAGAAATCCATATATAACTCACATTGAACCCATATAGAACTCTACATAGAAATTTTTCGCTGCATCTTCATTTATCTAAACACACAATTTTGTTAAAATATAATTATTTTGACTCTTAAATCAAATTTTGATCATGAAAAAATTTAACTTTAACAATATTTTATAGCTTTCAATGTGCTTCTAATCGAAATATGACCGAGACGGTGTATGGGAGTACGGTCCATGTTTATCAGTTATGTGTAGTCTTTTTAAGTTTAATCTAATATGTAGTAAGTAGCTACCTACCTCTAGTTTTAAAATGTTTCAATTGGCAAACTTTTTCATCATACATTTTTATTTTCCATTGTATAAATACTCGTCTATAAATTAGGCTTTGTAAGGTTGAGATTTTATTGCTGAAGTTATTTTTATTGCCGCTATTACTTAAACTTCCGCCTAAAAGCGAATAACTATTATTGAATATTATAGATATAGGGCGAGTTAGTTTATTAATAGCTAAATAGGTCTGTTATAGTTTCTTGTATCTATGAGTATATAAAATCTGATTTACACTCACCCATTTATAGGCAAACCAAGTTTACATAGATAAGTATATACGAAACATAATATTAGTTATCTGGTGCTTTGCTGAAAACAGTTATTAATTTGGTCAATAAATTTTAAAAAGTTGACTCTAGGATTTTAGTATTGTTTCACTTTAGAAAAATAATAATCTGTTGTACCTAGTTTAGATTCATGCAGATATGATGCTAGGTATATAAAATAAACTTTGTGAATAAATTAAATTTGAAATTATTTTTTTAATATAGAAGGATAAAATATCAAAAAGCCTTAGCTGCGGTGTAATAGGTTTATTTACGAATTTTCACGGATAGACCGTTTCATCAGGTAAAAACATAAATTGGATACAGTGATTGTGTGTGTTAAATATAGCTAGGAAAAGATGGTGTTTTGACAGAGTTTACTAGGTGATAGGAAATGGATTGTTTGACGAAACAAAAATTGTACATAAGTAAGAAAAGAGGTGTTTTGACAGTGTTTACAGAGTGACAGTACCTGTGATACAAAGTTAGGTATGAGGTATGGGTAGAAAATAAAGAATACTAAATAAAAATAACAATAAAATTTAGAATAAGGTTTTGGCTAGTTCTTGGAAGTCATCTTTCGAGTTAAATTCGGGATTATTTCTTTTGATTTTCAGGCCCTCTTTTATTCTTACTTCGACGGCGTCTCTGACACGGTGTAGTATTTTGGTGGAGATGTTGGTGTATGTGTTAGTAGACGGCGCTGTTCGCATATGTGATGTGCTCTTTGGTGTATAGTTTTCTTGTGGAGCTGCCGATGTATTTTTTGCCGCATGATTGGCATATAATTTCATACAGTGTTGGTCGTGTTGCAGAGTTTGGGATTGTTGAGCGGACATTTCTTCAGGTTGCAGGCGAGTGTTGATTTTGTTTTTTGTCATCACAAAAACCAAAATCAACTTGCTTAATCCGTCCTTAAACGTTTGTAACTCAATCCCTTGCTAGAGGAGTTCCTATAAACTGATATGAAAATTACATTAATTGGAGCAACTTCTCGAGTAAGGAAGACTTGAAAACTTAAGGGGAGATTACACATTCGGGTCCATATTTTCTACTGAAATTTACGCTGAAAAACTATATCGCTATAAAATTTCTAAGCAAAATCTAGTAACGCAACCAAGTAGTATGAATAAAATATGCTTTAGTTAATATGTACTAAAATTTGTATTTCGTGAATTTATATATAATCCTATGACCTATCTCTTTAATTAACTTAGAAACATTCAGGGGTACAAGTTTAGAAAATTTATAATTATGTCTAAAAATTATCATTTTAAGTGAAAACTGATATTTAAGGTAAAGCTTATTTTTCTTTATATACTGTCTTTTCCATGAAGCCGTAGATATTTTAGCATATATTTATTATACCTTATATGAGATGCAGGACATGATTGATCAAGTAGGTAAATAATGTTGAAACGAGGCGCCTTCTTAAAATGGAATGCAAAAAAAACAGTTATGCGAAGGAACAGGTGCTACCAACAAATAGAAGAACACAAGAGGATGTGGAGACTATTGATGGAGTAGATAAGTTCAAATACCTAGGATCGATGAAAAGAAATAATTGAAGCTGCCTGATGAACGTGAGAAAGAGAATTGCTATTGTGAAAACCAAAATGTTCGAAATTATCTGCATTTGAAAGGACCACATGCACTGCTAATTCTCAGCTAAAAGTGAGGTTGATGAGAGCCCTAATCTGTCCAACCATTTCCTATGGTGCAGAAAGATGGGCCTAAAATCTGGCTGAGAAAAGCTTATCACTGCAACAGAGATGTTGGTTTGGAGAATCAGCTACAAAAAGAATATAGAACAAATGCTAGCATCTTTGAAGAGCTAAGAACATCCCCCCTCCTTTCTAAAAAAAGAAACAATAATACTATGGACACCAATGTAGATGGGTTGCAACCTTACAAACGCAATTTTGCAAGGCAATCGGATGCATATCTTGTTACCATCAGAAAATGGTCTGGACTGAGTATGGATTTAGTCAATTCTACAACAAAGGAATCGCAAAGATTGGTGGAAGATTTCAAATGGGCCTGCCGAAGCTTAGCATGTAGTCATTATCATCATCAGATATTTTGGAACATGTTTCTTGCGTAGAGTTCATGTAAATGGATATATTATCATATATACAAGGTGTCCACAAAGTCACGCATCATAGGAAAAAAAATTATGAATATTTATTATTACTACTTATACAAAATATTACTCTATGGTTAAATTTTAAGTTTTAAATCTACATATGTACATATTATTTAATTGATTAATAATTTATGGTTTCATAATTTCAAATTTCAATGCATGCATATGCATTACAAAATTATTTTTAATT
>JAUYWI010115306.1:0-10645 GCA_034780595.1 Parotoplana pacifica
ACTCAGACGAATGACCAAAATTACTAAATTACATTCGTTTGCTTTTATGAACATAATACAAATCTTTGATACCTAAGTCCTTCCACAGAATACAAATAAATTGCTTTGTATCTCATTTAGCCCACAATCTATTACGACGCAACTCGTTTGTCTAATGTAGTAGTTACCTACACAGAAATGCAGCACCAATTGATGATGAACAACAACTGATCGGCTTTGAAGTCTTCTAATAAACAAGAAAAGTTGCAGAGAAATGTGTGCTATCATAATTAAATCATCTCGACTCCTCCCAGAACCAGACTAGCTCGCCACAATGCTTAAACCGTTGCGAGTCGGAAAAATCTCCAGACATCCCAGTGCATTGAAAACCAGAACTATGTACCTCCTAAAGCTGCAATCAAAATTGGTAGATCAGATCACCGCCGCCCAAAAGCCCAAATCACAATGGATAAAGGAAAAAAGAGTGATAATCAACTTCATTCAGAGCCTTACATATATCTACTCATTCATTGTATGTAATGTAAGTACGTACCTAGTCAGGTATACATATATTTATTTATTTAGAAAGTATGGCAAAATATAAGTCTTGTCGAGTTAATAATAATGAAAAATGATGCTATCACAACCTGATTAGGTTTTCAGAGGAAAAGCGTCTGGTTGTTAAACTCAACTAAGATATTTCACTTAAATGTAGCTAAGTCTAAACTTACTGAATACATTACAAATTTTATTACCTAGATATGTAAATAAATTGATATTCTAAAATTAGAATTTAAATATCGGACACGTGGAGTAAAATGAATAAGATAAACTTCAAAAGTAAAATAACTCTCAAAAACAAAAAATCAGGTAATGCATATATTATTGTACATACGTATTCTCCATAAAAACAGATTGAATAAGGTCATGTGTCTCAGGTACTTAATGCATATTTTGTATAGAAATGCTTTCAATGAACTAGTTTGTATATCACGTAGCTACATAGAAATAAAATAAAAGTTTTTTTTTTTCAATTACATTCTTCTTCAATGGTTATCTTTCTGTTGTTTGAAAAGGATGAAGATATTGTTGGCTTAAAGGCACGGAGCAGGTCTGTTAAAAACTCAAACAAAAGTTAAGCAACATATCTAGCCGGGTACTTACCGAGCCCGGAGTGCCGGGAAAACTGAAGAACTCATCCGGTCCATAGCGAAGTGGCATTTGTTTCAGCACAGTTAGAAGCTTGACGGAATGTCGAGGCTAAAAGTGATCAATAAAATCAAATAAGTAAAGATCTTTCAAAACCAAATCCAACAATCGCTTCAAGTAAAAATTAAAATGATTTCACTAGATGATCTAAACAGTTAGAATGAATGAAAGCGTTCAGGTTTTGTGCGGCATGCTTCGTAAGAAAGTCCTTACTGTTAACGTTTGGAGATATGATGAATCATTTGCCGGCTACAGTCTTGAAATATGACTAAGTGTTCTGTGAAGTTTAAAGCTTGAAACTAGAGAAGCTTAAAGGAAAGTCAAGAGCGTCAATTCTGGTTCGACTGTATTTAATTCGACATAAAATTATGTTTATAATATTTGACCTTATCTACATAAAAATATTCAATTACCATTTCGGGCGATACTTAATTCTTTTCTTCAGGTCATTATAATAATTATTATATGAACAGAGAAAAATAGTATATACCTAAACAGATAAAATAGTTAAAATCACAGAGTAATATATATTTCCGTACACATTCAAGTCCACACGTTTATACTAGGCTGGTAGAAAACAATCATTAAATAGTCATAGAAAAATGTTTTATCTATCTTAATACGGAATTATCATTGTGCATAAATTTTGAACTGTGTTCAAATTCACAGAATTGTCATTATAAATTGACCAATAGTAGTACGATTTATAACAAGCCAAAATACCAAATATTCAGGTTAGTTTTCGTCAAATCGAAAGCTGGCTTGACAACCATTGGATAAATTGGCTTCTCATATGAAGAGTTACTTAAATTAAAGCTCACTCACCCATTTGCCGGCCTGTTTCCTGAGCAGACCAAAGAGCACCTTGAGCTGCTTGACGCTGACGCTAAACGAAGCAAGGACTCCAAGCAGTTCCACCAGGAGGTCACCCACCGCGTCACTACAGTCGGGGAGTTGACGCAGTAGTCTTGTCACCAGGTCCAGATCGACGGCGCACGTAATCATATTGCGTCTGCTCTTGCGTACCATGTCAATAAAGGTGTTCCATACTTCAATCTAAAGTGAGAAGGAGAGAATCAACATCTTGTCAAATAAATTGAATTTAGATATAAAGGACACCAAACAAAAAGAATAAACATTGGTTTGGTAGAACAGCCCCTACGAGCAGACGAAAGTTTAAAAAAAATAGAGTCTCAAAATTCGAATTTTCTAAATAGTCTTCAATTTAAACCGCAGTCTGCTCTATATTTATTGGGGGGGGGGCAAAGAGATCAAATAAAAAGAATAAAAATCGATGTGGGAAAAACAATCACAAAATTAGAAGTTTCTACTAAAAAACGAGTTTGGGCTTGTGTAATGAGAATGTCAATTCGTAACTGTTTAATATAACATTTAAGAATATGGTCACTACATCAGTTTTACAATATAAAACAATCACCGGTCTAGTTTTGTTAATTAAATTGCAGATTGAATATTGCATTACTTTATTCATAGACCTAATTATTTCCTTACAAATCGAAGAATTGGAATGGGAAATCCAGTTCACGGTGCTATAATAAATTAATCAAATAATTAATCTTTGACGCAAAGAGGATGTAGGGAAAAAACCGAAATCTAAAATACCACACAAACCATGTAGTAATTTTAATAAAAGTTGGAGATGGCTACTTCCAAATTCTGTCCAAGACTAGCAGTTGTACGAAGCAAACCCCCCCCCCCGTACTTTCAGCAATAATAGAAAATTGTTGATCGATGAAGTTCAGTGAAACAAGCCAAACTTTGCACTCTAGAAATCTACTAAAGTTCATTCATACACAAAAATTCTGTCTGATTCTACATAGTTAGGTGGCTTAGTCAAAAATTTAGTTACAATAAAGATTAAAGCACCAAACTTTGTCAAAAATTGGGGACTTTTTGGATGCAGTTGCTTTGGCCATAAATATAGCATCAAAAAACCAGGAAACAAAGTTGAATCATAAATTAATATTGCCACTCCTCTAATTCAGGTCGATTGCTCTGTGGTTTCATCTGAATTATATCAACTTTTAATTAATAAATATAATAATTTTCTTATTAAAGTCTAACATTTGTTGATATTTTTTAAAAGAAATAAGTGTCAAACAATTTTAATAATAATATTTCAAGTACTTGAACTAAACAAGAATTGAAATACCATCTATGTTTATTTATAAATAGAATAGAATATCCCATACTATGTCACTAACTGAATGAGAACACCAAATCGCTTTTAAATAGTAAATCATATTTTATTTATGTTCAAGCTGTTACAGATAAATCGAAACATTCTTAGCATTTTGACAAAAATTATTTTTAACTGCATGTATTTACGAACAGTCTACCTGAAAATATAAACATGAATTAGTAATTACGATTCACATTTTTCCCCAATAAAATCATATGTATGTTGAATTATTTTAACAAAAAGTACAATTTTCTTGATATTTTTTCACCATATCACTGGACAAAGCAACTGGATCCAAATGGAAAAACTGATAGAGATTTGCCTTTTTTGAAGCCGATAATTTTTTGAAAACTTTGATGCTTTTATCATTCTTGTAACTGAATTACCCTTTTTGTAATTAGGCCACATAACTAACACAAGATCAAACTACATTTGATAACTACTACATATATATAACAATATTATATTAATTTTGGAAAACAACAGTCATTAATGCATTTTAATTACAATTAGGACCAAATAACAATGTAGCCTTGTGAAAGATTCCATTAGATACATAACAGGGCATGTAGATCATTTTATTTAAATGACTTTATATGATAAAAAATGTGTGTCGGACGATAAACAATAACTATTTATATTTGGTGTTCCAATAAAAAGCCACATAGTTGGACTAACGTCAGATGTCAGAAGATAGAAACTAAATGAGAGGACATCATAAGAACGAACCATCGAAAGCGCGAATCATTATAAATGTGACCATCATAAAAGCAAATCATCGTAAGATTGAATCCTTATAAGCTCGACCATCATAGAAGCAAATGCGAATGCACAAAAATGTTATTTTATCATAAGAGCAAATGCATAAAATGTATTTCACCATAGGAGCGAATCATCATAAGCGCTAACTGATAACTCTGGATAATAATTTCATTGTCGGTAACAGAGCCGTAGGAACGTTTTAAAAACGGGTGCGAACTGGACAAAAGGGCAATTTCGGCAACCTTAGGGCACTTTTATTAACCACTTAAAATTGACGACTAAAATACAATTTTATGCTTTATAATGTGATATATTCAAAACTTTTCTACAACAATATAATAATTACATCAATATATTTACAGGTTCATTAGGAAATACAAATCTATTGGCTAATATTCTCACTGGCTATACACAACTACAACGTACAACAATCAAGGAATCCATTGACATAGATTTGGATATTATCGGCACAGATTTCTATTAAGTCTGCCGTTGTTTATAAATAAATTACAACCTATAGTTAATATTACATCTGAATAAATTAAAATTGGTGGGGGGGGGGCAGTGGCGGTTACACATGGCTATACGCGCCGAAAGTTTTTTTACTTAGAATGTATTTAAAGGCACCTATATATATAATATGCTCATTATGGGGGGGGGGCAAACATTTATTGAGGGCAGGTGCGAACTGTTCGCTCCACTTCCTACGGCCCTGGGTACTAGGTACTTATTTAATTGTAAATGGTACCACATCGATACAATAAAAATACCTAGAATTGTCAGTTTGCACTTATGATGATTCGCTTTTATGATGATTCACTTTTAAAATGGTCGCGCTTATGATAATTTTTTGTTTTTTGGATTCTTTTGTTCAGTTTGCTTAATCTAATTCGCTCATATGATGATTTGAGCTTACGATGCACCCCCAACTAAACGTGTGTCATGTCACCAAGGGTTCCTGTAACAGACATTACACAAAGATGTTACTCTATGTATTTTCGAATGCTAAAAATTGTGAGGAAAACAAGCTCGCTTCGATTCACTATAGATGTCTAAAATATCATAAACACATTTTTTGATAAGTTCACATTATTTGGTTAATCAAAACTAACATTTTTAATAGGTTAAACTGTTATAATGATACCCTTCTTTCTTAATAAACTATAAATAGTATTAAAATTAAAACAATCAAAAAGGATAGCTATGATTTAGTGTAAATTTGGTATAAACCTCAGTAACTACATTTTCAGCTTATGAGAAATACATTGAGTGACCCTCAGGGACATGGAAGATGTCAAATTTCTGCCATCCAATGTTAATTCCAACCTAAAGAGGGAAGCAGATCATCCCAGGGAGACTTCAGGGCACCTACTGCTCATGCAAGCTATCACTACAATAGAAAAAATATTATTTATCTGGAAATCAGTGAAAATATAAATAAATCTAAATCTAAATTGTATTTAAAATGACCTCATTATAATAATAAAACTCATTATGATATTTTAATTATAAGATAATCCATCTACCTTGAGTGTTTCATGATTGGTCTCATCCAGCAGGTCAATCATATTGGTAACACACTCCGGTGAACTGAGGATAAAGTTGCTTTCCAAACTAAATAGACCATCAACAAGCTAAAAAGCAATAAGTTGTGAAATAAAGTAAATAAAAATAGATAGTTTCTGAAGTGTGTTCCTTTTACTGCTAAGCGAAAGTGAGTTTATGAATTTGTTGATTGAAAATGAATAGTTTTATGTATTACATAATTCAACAAAACTTCTATTTTGCCATTTAGCGAATATTGACTAATTTATTTTGTTAAATATCCAAAGAACATTCATGTAACCTAGTAGGAGTTTGAGCTAACATAATTTTGAACTTTTGTAGTTTTAAAATTTTTATTCTTTTTAAGTTTTGTTTTCAAAATGATTTATATATTTATTCTATTCATGAACTATTGATGCCATTATCTAAGTTTAAAGTAAAAAAAAGAGTTTAAGTATGGTAACTAAGCCTTATGTGGTAAAATATATATAATTAAACCACATTTATAAACATACTTATTAATGCAACAATGTTGACAATCTTAGCAACAGTTTGTAAATGGCATGAGTAAACAAAATGTAATTGATGGTACTAAAGTTTAAACTGGTCAATTAACAAAATCATGGAAATATATCTGAGTATAGAACCATGATTTCAAAATTTACCTTACTTTCAATTGAAAGAGATACTTTTTGACAGTCTTAAAATCATTCAGAAAAAATATTGCAAGTCTGAATAACCAATATATTGCTCAAAAGTAGATAACAATTAAAAAGTTAAGTTTGAAAATCCAAACTCTTATTCTATCTAAATAACAATGGTTACTTTTAAATCAAATAACTTAAATTAAGTAAATCAGACTGATATTGAAGTATTATACCTGTGTATCAATTTCATGTAAATATACATAATAAAAATATTAATGGTATGCACTTGGAGGTATGTTGAAAAAATTAAACAATCTTGGTCCACAAAATCACTTTTTTATTGATCATTCAAAATGGTTTCAATTGGCTTAATATTATGTGTTTCTATATCATTTTAGTGGCAGTTGGTTGATTTAACTTCTTTAAAATTTTTGAAAATGTAATTTCTTATTTCATTTACTGGGTCAGTGTATATATCCTAAATGTTCATATGGTCCATTTATGTATTGAAATACCTATCTACTTAGTAATATCTAGTTAGAGTCATAGCAACCTAAAAACAATAGCTAACTACAATTTATTCCATTTGCAGAGAGCTTACCATCTTTTAAGCTTTTAACCAATCTAATAAGTAATTATATATACACATTATATAGTATATAGCTGCAGCCACTTCTAACAAAACCCTTTTGTAATTCATGATTATTTAAAGTATTTACATATTATTGTTTTATGTTGGTATGAATGATTAAACTACATATTTACACATGTTTTAACAATCAATTAATAAGTGGTTGTCCTAAAAAAGGATATGAACATATTCACAAGCAAGAGCAAAATTCAAGGAAACAAAGCAAGTGACTATTCAAATGATGCAGTATGCTTGAGGTCATCAGCAGATCCAGAATTGCAACATTCAACAAAAAGGTGTTGAACAGTATGCCAACCAGTGGATATTGTCATAAAATTGGCCTATGTTGTGACATAGATAATCGTATAGTCTTAATATGACCATGAGGCACAATTGTCATGGCCACCCTACTCACCAGACCTAAAAACCATTTAGAACCCCTGGGGATACCTTCAATAATGTCTTGATTGTTTGGAGGTTCCTTTAATGGCTGAAATGTAGACAGCAGCTCAACAAAATGACAAAATAATCTAGGGTATCACTATACACTTGGTTAAATTAATACCATGTTGTACTATGGTGATTGATACTAGAGGGGTTCATATTCACTATTGTGGTCAATGACTATATTTCCTCAAATTAACAATTTTACCTTGTGATTACAATCATGGCTCTTTTCAGGAGCACCACTAAGCGATTGATTTTTAAAACACATGGTGGAATGTGTTATTTGGTAGTTTAATTATTCATACCAACATAAAACACAACAATTACTTAAAATAATTCTAAACTACAAAAAACATGATTTTTCTAGAGGATGACAGTAGAAGTGGTTGGAGCTGTATCTATCTATCTTGTTCTCTGCCTTATGGAAGGTCTATATCTATGGATTCCACTTTCTCTACTGTTACCTATTGCATGCCAATTCCTTAAGATCTGAATATGACACTCTTAATAGACCCATTAACATTTTTCCTTGGTTTACCTAGGATTTTTTATCTAGAAGTCTCCCTTCAATAACTGTTTTCAGTAGCTTTACTTCTTCTCAATTTGTGACCTATCCAATTCTTCTTACTTTTGATAATTGTATTTAGTAGGTTCCTCCTTGCATTGATATCCATTCCAATAAAACTTCTATATTTGTCTTCATGTCTTGCCATGAGATTTTGTGCATTATTTTCAATATCCACATTTCAAATGCTTTAATTTACTTCTTATTGCTTTCATGTAGTGTCCATGTCTCAGAATCATATAGAAGTATGCTCCAGAATAGTATCTTCACTATTTTTCTTCTGTTTCTACTATGAGACTATTGGTTAGAAGTTCTCATCTTTCCATAAATGCTGTCTGCCCATTGTTTTTCTAGTTCTAATTTATTCTTGACATCTTCCTCCCAAATATTTGAATTTCTTAACTTGTTCTACTTGTTGACCATTCAGAGTAATGTTGACTGGGTCATTTCCTATTCTGGATATCTCATTACCTTTATCTTCTTTACAATAATCCTCTTATTATTTTTTATGAATTGTTGTAGTCCCTGTTCAGTGTCTGCTACTTTCCTTTGAACATCCAGAAACTGTACTTTTTGAATTAATTCACCTTATAACTTAATGCCCTCTTTGACATTGTTGAATGCTCATTTATCAGGCATTTAGTATAGTAGTGGTAATAACAGATATCACTGCATTACAGCTTGTCATTTGATTGATGTAGAGGTCTTGAATAAATTTGGTCTTTTTAGTCAATTCCTATTCATTTGAGTGTTGCCATGAGTATTTTCCAATGAACTTTGTATAATAATTTATAACTACAGCTTAAGAAAAATAAAATACCCAATAAAAATACTAATTTTTAAGCACTTTATGATGCCAATGGAGGTTTTACAAAGTACTGGTTGAACTTTTTATGTATATTCATCTTGATCATGAATATTTATTTATTAGATCAATGGTTTCTGTATTAATACATATATAAATTTTTCAAAATAAATTCAGATAAAATTATTAGTAACTCTATTTTGTCTTAGACTGTATATTTGAATTACTTCTAATATATAATATAAAAATAAACTATAGGTTATTCTAACTTGCAATTTTTTGAGAGCACTTCTAAGACTGTCAAAAGGTATCTTTTAAAAAAAGTTGTTTTATTATTTGGAGTTGACTGGATTATTTACTAGAATGAAAAAATATGTACTTTGGTTTTTACTTAGAAAATAAAATTTTGTAACTTTTTATATTTATAAGAGGTTCTATTCTAAATATTAGCTTATTTAGAAACAAATTTTTAAAAATTAATTGTAACATAATATATCTTAAGGTTTTATTTGTATATCCTATAGAATTGTTTAGTGACTTATAATAAATAACAAAAACATCTTAAGATTTTATTGACCAATTAATTTGTTTAGGTATGTTAGTTAGTTTGTGGAGCATATTGAACTTTGTTTACTATTTAATATTTGAAAACTAAAAGAAATGATTTATAAATATAAAGCATAATATATATATGAAATTTCATTAAATAATAATTAGTATATAACATTTTATTAATTTGGACATAAATTAATGTTTTCTAAACTAAAGAAACTGTAAAATTAATCTGAAACAAACCCATTTCTTTTAGTAAGCTATTTTATGGAGTTAAGCAAATTGTCCTAAATAGTCATTTTTGCAGATGTCAAATAGGTACTTCTAATTATTATTTTATATGTGACAGATGCCAAATATGTCTACATATTATTTACAGTGGCAGTAGAAGCTAATTATAAGTGGACTGGCAAAACTTAAAATAGGTGTATTAATATAAAATTGTTGAAATTTATCTTTGAATTATTTGCAATAATAACCAATAAATCACAATGATTTTTACTAACTATATTGCTATCTATATCAATGATAATGTTATTGAATTATATACAAAATGCTAATTAATTCATTATAGTTAAATCTGTGCAATCTAAATTAGCACTGAGCAATGCTAAACTTAATGTATATTTCCCCACCATCCTGTTAATGTCACCACAGATATTGATATGGTCTCTTTTGGTATTTATACATTTATTTCCTTCTATTGGTGTTAATAAAAACCATACTGATATTTATGGAACCTCTTATAGTATCCAGCTGAGTAGGTAAAGTATTGTTATTTATATTAATTATATACAAGCTATGCAAAGCACAGCAACTGACAAAATAGAGTGTATAATAAAGTTGTATAGCTATACATTCATGGGACATACCAATCATTTGTAAGTATACAACAAAGATAGTATAAGTAAAATGTAGGCACCAATTTCAGTTTTAGAAAAACTAGACTGGCAACTGTAGGACCTACTGGACTTGTTCTGCCACCCCTGACCTGGCATTTATAACATACAGCTCCGGCCATTAGTATCCGGACAGTAAGAAAATTTTAATTTTCTTACTGTTATTTTTTTAATTTTATAATTTTTATTGTTTACAAGCGATCTATTTTAGGAAACTAATGTATCTAACTACATATTCATTTCAGTTAAATGAATTGCTTAAATTCTATTGGTTGGTGATATTCTATTGGTTGAAATTTAATCGATGTCAATGTCGATTTCAACGTTTAAACCTACATACAGTGTTTTACATAATTGTGCTTTTTCTGAGTTAGCTGTTATTCCAGACTGTTTCTACTACA